>JAJMAK010000078.1:0-53113 GCA_030572615.1 Metschnikowia lachancei
GGCTGCACGAAGTTCTGGTGGAATCACTTAAACATCGAAGACCCGATGACGTTAAATTCAATGTTGGCACCATTAAACAAGACTTATGAAGCTTTACGCAACCTTAATTGGTACGTCCACACTGTCCGCCGAGTTTATTGTTCCAGACGCCGAGAGGCTAATGGAGACAATGAGCTTCAACCTCTTCTGCATAGGCAAACGACGAAGATGTTGGAACATAATAAGGTTCGGTTAGGTCACGTGGTCTACAGAGCGGCTAGAGTAAGGAGGAAGGTATAGGGCTCGGGAGAGCTGGATAACTTCATTAATCCGTACTCTATCCAGATGTGTTTTCAGGTTATTCTCTATATTTTTATAGTTTTTGTGTCGTTCGTGTAGCGGCGTCCTGTAATACAATTGTTACTTTAAAAAAAAAGAAATGAGTCCTTTTCTTCATCAGGTACCAAAGCGTAGTCACCGATGGCGAGCCTTTTTTAGCCAACATTTACGTCATATTCCCGTCATATTGTATGATATATTATCATTGAACTTCAAGAACACATTAAAACAACAGCAGTCCAGAAAAACTCCAACTATAAAACAGAAGAAAATCGCAAATTCATTCGATGACCGAAGCCAAAATATGGGACGTCACACTACTTAAACATCTCCTGAACCATATCTAAGAGAAGAGAAAGGCCACTGCTTTCCAAATCGAGGGGCACGCGAAGGCTTTGATGGCCAAGAATGATAATCCTCTGTTCTAAAAGATTTTTTCCGAGCTAACTGACTTGGCCACCGGTGGCTCGACGTCGGGCAATATGGGAAGTTATATATTAATAACACCAGGTTTCTTCGGTGCTCAAACTGTTGGAAGAACATTCAAATTTAAAGAGCCAGAAACTTCCGAAAAGAACAGGAGAATACTTCCTTGAATGCTCGAAAAAATGACCATATAATTGAGATGCCTCTGGTTCAGAACCATATATGATGAGGAGAATATGGAAGCTACCCCCGTATAGATTTCAATGCTTACCGAAGACTCGAGGAATGATTTAGCCACAGCAACATACAAGAATTTCAATGGATGATTACCGGCATTCTTTACAGCTTCATTCACATTCACCCACATATGTCTTCCAAAACCAAGCAGAAGTCAACTTTTCCAGATATTTCCAATCTAAGAAGTCATCTTTCCATGAGCTTGAAAAGATATACTGCCTCATCGATTGTGGTGTCCATAGAGAGCAAGCCATGGTTCTGTAAAATGATGGCACGTGCTTCAGCAGCTGCCTCTGCTCTTTCCTTTCCCTCATTGCCCTTAATTGCAACCCACCAAAGCTTTTAAATACATCCTGGGCATTATCAAACACACCAGAGTCTTCATTCAACATCTACAAATTAGCACCAAAGCTCGAATATGCCTTTCCGCAAATTGAGTGAGCATGACATGCGGCATTAATATCGGGCCTTTCCTCATACTCAGATGGATGGGAAATCCTGCAGCGTTAATGGGAGCCTGGTTTCCATCACTCAAGATATTGCCCTTACGATATACATGCACCATATCGCCGTATGATGGCAAAATGCACCCCAAAGGGCACCCCAAAGGTTTGATGAAAAGCGTATTTGGCTCGACCGGGTCTCGAAGCCATCAAGGAAAGCTGTCTTAATATTTAGATTCACACTCATGTCACTTTAGGTAGCAATGGCAAATACAAGACGGACACTCGAATGTGAGATCACTGGAGCAAAGTTATCTTCAAAGGCAATGTTTTGAACTTGGGTATAACCTTTCGCTACAAGCCTAGCTTTTCTCATACCACCATCCTTGATTGTGAAAGCCCCCTTGCAACCAGTTGAAGAAACATTTGGAGGACACACCACAGCGTGAAAGGTCTCAAATTCCAAGAGAGAAGACATTTCAGAGTCACTTGCGATTTCCATTTGCCATCCTTACATTTCTCATAGCTTCAGAGTATGAGTTTGGTATCGTCATACTTAAATCCGACAGTTGCGCAATCAATTCGTTAACTTCACCTCTCAAAGCCTCTACTGAGTCAATAGAAGAAATTAAGCTTACCTCACCGAAAGCATAAGCTCCGAATCGATGTTACCACAGATCCATCATCAAGGGTTTCAACACAGTGAACTGAGTTGACCTGCTTGGTGGATAATGGAAGCGTCCTCCCTCTTGAGTTAAGCTTTGGTTTTCCCTCAAGATAATTCTCATCATTCACATCATATGATTCATCATCAGCCTGATCGGGAAGTCCGAGGTTGGGAAGTCCGAGGTTGGGAAAATCATGCATCCAGAATGAGAGTGAGATGATAGTGTACTTCCATGAGGTCATCGTCTGTCGTCGGAGTTGCCGAAACCTCAGGCACATTATTATCTGTAGATGGAGACCCAACCCCCCCTCTGAAGGAGTAAGTGCAGTAGCAGTCGCAGGCGGCAGGTGGTGAATCCGAAGAGTGATGTTGAAGGCGAACCTGGGAGGCGGCAAAAGCCTTCTTTATATTAAAGAGGATCGAAACATTTGCATGGCCCTGTTCAAGCTCTTCTTTAGCTCTACCCTTGGAGAGCGGTAGTAACCGAGTTCCAGGTAGAATGTGCAAGGGCCAAAATGTCAAGGTTGTAAGGGGTAAGCTAGTCTAAGTTTCGGCTCATGACCTGTTAACGGTAGTTCTCCTTATTTAGGAGATAGTAAGATTAAATAAGAAGTAACTAATGGAATATGATGTTGCTTAAGATATTCTAGTTAGACATCCTAAACTAAGAAAATAAGACGTTGCTGGAGTAAATATTCCTTGAACTCACTTGTGAGATATACACGATACGCTGGATCTGAGAAGAAGAAGGACACTTGACGGTATCTGATGTACTTACGTGTAGAGAAAAGCACATTACGCCGTCAGCGGATCACATGTTCAAATCAAAACCGAAAAACACGTGAAAAGCAACTACACTGTGTTGCAACTTCCATTAGCGATGGTCAAGTTTGTTGGTGAATTGTGGTGGTAGGTGCAGGTTCGCCCCACCTTTGGCCATATTCTGTGCTCCAGGGGTTTTAAGGGTGCAACCCTTTTTGTAATAGACGGGTCTGCGGAGGGAGACATAGGGTGTTGCTTGAATTGAAGGAAAAGGTAAAGGTCCAAAGGTAAAGGTCCAAAAGGTAAAGAAGCAAAAGTAAAAAAAATGACCCTTTAAGAAATAGATAAGGTTGGGAAATAGCGGCTGCGAATTCACGTACACCGGAACGAATCAGGCGTTTTTTCCTCTTTAGGCTAGCGAGATAAGATAACCCTTGACTATGTGTAGGATGCCTCGGACAAGTCTCTGGTTGGAGTATGATAAGGCTCAACATATAAGCACGTACGAGGTATTTTCGTGGTAATAGTTCGTTCCAATATGATCATAGACCTTTTTTGCTGGAGATTATCTTCTTTTTTTTTCACTTTATCAGGCCTGATGTAGAGTTTTGTCCCCCTGGAACTTGGAATCACGTGAGCCCTTATCAGGAACGCACCGCGGACTTGCCGGATCGCGTTGCCTGATGCGGTAAGCCGAATGTCCGGTATCAGTCGGAGCTTATATATTACCCCGGCCGGTCCCAAAAGATGATGATAAAAAGTATATTTATACAACGTGGATATATTTTCCAGAATTCATTCATCACAAACACCGTATACAATGACAGAAAAGACAGGCTACAGTGAAAAGCTCACCACAGTACATGATGTATCTAGTATCCCTTCAGGGTCTGACGACATCCCTCCATCGGCACATCCCAACAAGGTAGTCGGGCTTGACCTTTTCCAACATGCGGATGAAATCTCAGATGAAGAGATGCACGCGGAACTAGCTCGAATCCGACGCAAGGTCGACTGGCGCATCATGCCTGTGCTTTGTATCACGTATACCCTTCAATTTCTAGATAAATTGAGTTTGAACTATGCTTCGGCATACTCATTGAAGGAGGACTTGGGTCTCACGGGCCAGAGATACTCGTGGGTGGCTGCTATTTTTAACTTTGGATACTTATTCTGGGCATTTCCCTCGAACTGGATTCTCCAGAAGGTGCCGGTTGCAAAATACACCTCCTTGATGTTGGTGATCTGGGCTCTTATATTAATCTGCCATATCGGAGCCACTAACTATGGTGGGATGTTGACATTGAGGTTTATTTTGGGAATGTTCGAGGCAGGAATCTCCCCCACATGCATGATGATATGTGGTATGTTCTACTCGAAGAAGGATCAGCCGTTCCGCATGTGTACATTCTTGAGTTGCAATGGTATTGCCACAGTCCTTGGTGGGCTTCTTGGGTTTGGCCTTGGCCACGCTAAAACCACCTCTCTTAAGTCTTGGAAGTTGATTTTCCTAACCATCGGACTCTTGAACCTTGTTTGGGCCGTTGGTTTCTTCCTCTTGACTCCAGATTCGCCTGCTTCAGCGAAATTTCTAACGGAAAGAGAAAAAACCATTCTCATCAAACACATTTCCGAGAATGACCAAGGAGTGAAAGACCAGAGGTTTCTCTGGCCTCAGGCAATCGAAGCGTTGAAGGATGTACAGGTATATATCTTCATTTTGATTGCCTTGGGGTGTGGAGTCATCAACGGGGGTACCTCGAACTTCCAGTCGGCTTTGATCAGAGGGTTCGGCTTTGGTCCCTTACCCACCACCGCATTGCAGATGCCTACGGGGGCTATTGAGTTTGTTGTTGTTTTCACTTGCGGTATAATTGCGTTGAAAGTTCCTAATACTCGTTGTATCATTTTCTGTGCACTCTGTGTTCCCGGGTTAGCGGGTCTTATCGGTATTCACTTGATTCACGACAACAGATGGGCTCTGGTGGGGTGTACGTGGCTTCAGTATATCATTGGGGGTCCTGTTATTTTGAGTTGGATCTTCATCAATGCAAATATTGCAGGCACAACCAAGAAGACCGTCACCAATGGCCTCTGGTTCATGTTTTATGCTGCAGGTAATATTACAGGCGCCAATATCTTCTTTGCTAAGGAGAAGCCCAGATACACCAGTGCCATGATTGGTCTTATGACGTCATATGCTGGAATGATTGCTCTTGGTGTGGTATACTATTTCCTCTGTAAATGGAGGAATCTGAAGCGGGAGCGCGAGCAAGGTGAGTACACTGAAGGCATCAAAAAACAAGCAATTTTGGATGGATTTGCGGGAAAGACTGATTTCGAGAACAGAGGTTTCCGCTACTCTTTATAGAAGGTGTATCGACGTATGTAGTGCAAATGTTTTCCAGGCCATACTTTGATGGTTTTCTAAGGATGGGTCAAACTTTCAACCTGTGCTTTCACATAATATGCCAATGTTTTTCTAGAGCTTGAATTTCTGGGATAAATGCAGTCAATGTCAGTAACTTTCACTGTTCATCACGTGGGGGTGTATGATATTTCATGGATAATAAGAATCCATAAATGCATTAGGGAAACTGGTTGGCTGAAGCCATTTCTGCAGTAGGGCAATGATGACAAGTCCCTAAGAATTTCATACATTTTCATGGGAATGATAATAACCGAAATCTCATAATCATGCTGAAGTATGAACCACCTTTTTCAAACTGTTCCAATTTGTAAGTAGTAAATTTTGATATACGGTTGTCTTCACAAGCTTAAAGCTTATGAGCGTGGCTCATGAGACGGTGTTTTTGCATCAAACAAATTTGGGACTCTGGACCAGCTCTAGTCAAACAAGGGAATTATCTCTCATCATTTTAAGGAAGCTCTTCGAAGACATTGGTTTACTTGACGATCCTGTTGCCAGCAAGCGCATGGACATTCTCAACCAGCTTAGCGGCATGATAATCACGCCCGATTCGGATCTCGAGAATATCTACGAGCCCAGTCCGATGTTGTCGATCCTAGATATTCTGATTTTGAGAGTTTCCTAAACTCTAGTGAGAACCCCCGAATTTACCCAACTTGATTGAGGTGGCTTCGATAACTTTAACAGAATTGAGTGAGAATCCTCCAAGTAAAGCCAAATATTTTGATTTGTAGAAAACTCTTGCTCTGTTGAAGAATCTTTAACTCGTTACTGTGGCTGATCTCATGCTTTGGCTTGATGCTGTAGTTTGAGAAAGGTTGGTGCTATAATCTGGATAACACATGCTGTTTAAAGTCATTTCTGGAGTTTTATAAAGGCCTCAAAACACACAAAACCATATTAGAACCACCAGCAAAAAGAGAAAGCCGCCTTATTTTCAAGTTTTGAACTACCAAACACATCATGTGCATCAACGATGAAGACCACCTTGGGGAAAGTGTGGGATTGGGGATATTGCAGAAATCAAAGATAAAGAGAAACATGTTATCATGATAAAGACAAAAGTTTCCGGTTATAAAATACGGAAATCTGATAAGATTGGGATATATTTAATACAGTAGGATACCTGAAACTAGTTGTGTTTCAAAAGATCCAGACAAAGGAGCTGTTATCCTTATAAATCCATTGACCTAGGTCATAAACGGGCGTATGTCTACACATTTACACAAGGATTCTCATGTATCAGAAATCTTCGATATCTATAACTGAACTCTCTTTATATGGGTTTCCCCGAATTATCCCTTTTTTTTAGTATTCTTTTTATATTAATACCCCCGCAATGATCTCTGTTACCATATCTAATTTCTTTAATGCGTCCCATCCTTGCTAATACGTAGGCGCTGCGGGGCTGACATTGATTATAAGATATATTAATCAAATATAACTCGCACAGGTGATACGGTTTTGAATAACCCAGAACGTGGAGATTATTTCTAACATTCTACCATGTATAGTGTGGATAGTGTGGAGTCGACGTTCGAGCTAGTCCCGGGACTAATAGGAACGCATGTTGTCCGCTATGAAGAAGCACCAGAAGATTCTTATGAAGACGCCTTCTCTTTTCAATATATTACTGGATTGGAGAAAGCCGGATTTAAAACATTGAGAAATACTTTATTTGGTTTTTATCTTAAGCCAGAGGAAGATAATTCTACGAACAGCATCTTTCTCTTTCCGAGTGGTTTAAAATTGCGATACATGTGCTGGCCTCAGTGACTAAGTAAAACATTCTCGAGGAAAAACTTTTGCAGTTCCATAAAACAGAAGCTCAGGTTATCAGAGTTAGTAAGATACTCTCACCTGCTCCATGGCAACCTGAGAAATTTCCCTGAATGATACACTACAGCAACCATTCTCTTGCTGCTCTTTATTGACCATACACACTACATACTTAATGGAGGGTGATACTCATTCTATGATATAAGTAAATGGTTTCGAGCCGAAGCTTTTTTCCTTCTGGGAAATTTAGTATCTATGCCAAATCTCTGGGTGAGTTTCCTACCTGGATATGATCTAAATAGGATTTCAGAAAAAGTACTTCCACATCCTATCAAAAACGATAACGTTTGTCTGACCGTAGGAATGACCATAATAATACTGAAGAAGCGGATACCTTGTTGCAACTTATTCACGGAGATATGATGTATTTAGCAAGACCCTTTAATGTGGAAAGCTTCGAAAAGTCGGAAGAAAACCCACTTCAAACCACATCCTTCAGAACAAGCTTCAGTTTGGTGGATACAAGTTTGGATTATCAAAGAAATTTCCCCAAACTATATGTTCTAATGGAACGCAAAGAATTAATTGATCGCATTGTCGTCGTATGTTGTTTGCTAGGTTTGTCATAGCTTATTGTTCCAATACAGATATGTCGAGGCAGATTCTAACTCCATCCACTTTGCATCCTATATCTCGTTGAATCTGGAGACGATAGCTAAGTTCGAAAAGGAAATCACCTTCTCAAAAATTGATTTCCCAGAGGTACTCGGCATGCTTTAAGATCACTTTAAACTTCTTCAGCATTCAGGCAAGGGGCTGGTGACGTTCCTTCCAGAAGACGAAAAGAATACACTCGTTATAAACAGGGAGTTTCGTGTACCTAAATGTATTTTGCAATATTATGGTTCGAATTGTGGAAATACCATCAAGATCTGTAAAGTTTGGGTGGCTCCTACTATTCTGAATATCATCCCTATTAATCCTACTAGACCCATTTCTCCAGGAAAGAAACCTAGTCCATGCCCGGGTCCCAGAAATGGGTGTTTTCATACTTACTTAGTTTTGTGGCAGTTGTTTGAGCATAAACTACTTCAGGCTACCGGTGATGGTTTGCTGGAAAGTGGAACTGGACGAACTTGAAAAGCTTCAAATCAGCTTATTTGTTTTCGGTAGCGTTATTATCTTTAATAGTCATTACAGTGTGATCTGGTTCTTCTTTTGGTTTTCATGAACCTCGCACTCACTACATAAACGTTTTTCGTTGGTTCCAGCTTTTGAAATTCTTCTAAACACATAATTCTAAGTGTAGTTAAAACTTCCCCATCTACATTCAAGTAAAAGCCGCAGGCAGACGGTACCCCTACTTATTCTCAGAGCCATACGCCCGTGTAGCATACTTACCGTCAATCACAATCAAATCTTGTGCACGATAGTCGAACTTCTTGGTGAAGTAGCTTTCCAAGATACTTTTGGTACCTGCGGCATAACGGGCCTGAGCATCAATGGAAGTTCCACTCACGTGAGGAGTCATGGCGTTACCCCCACCATACTTGTTTCTGAACGATCTCCATGGGTGACTGTCGGGTGCAGGTTGTGGATACCATACATCACCTCCGTAGCCTCTAAGTTTACCCTCATTCACGGCATCTGCCACATCCTGCTCTACACAGATGGCTCCACGGGCTGTGTTCACCAACCAAGCGCCATCCTTCATGTGGCTGATGAGCTCCTTGTTGAAAAGGCCCTTGCTTCCTTCATGTAAAGGACAATTGATCGTCACCACATCGGCGCGAGCAAGCATGTCTTCAAGTTTCTCCACTCGCTCAAGAATGGCCTCCTTACCATTAAACAACTTTGAGGCAGCATTTATCTTAGCCACGGCAGCCTCTGGTAAGTCCTGGTAGTCAAAGTACAAGAGTTTCTCCGGGTTAAATGCAACCAAACGTTCTAAAACACGGTAACCGATGCGGCCAGCACCCACAGTCGCCACAACTTTCCCTTCCAAGTCATAGGTGTCTTTAGCCACTGCAGCGATGTCCCATCCACCTTTCATGGCCTGTTCGTGAGCAGGCACAAAGTTGCGGACCAAGTCCAAAATCGTCATAATCACGTGCTCCGCCACCGACTGTACGTTCGACCCAGTCACCTCAGCAACCGTGAGCTTGTGTTCGTTTGCAGCAGTCAAATCAACATGATCAGAGCCAACACCTGCAGTAATACAAAGTTTCAAATTTGGCGCCTTCTCAATTCTGGCACGGGTAATATAAGCGGGGTAGAAGGGCGTGGTTATGACGATTTCCGCCGTTTTCAAATACTTGTCCACATCGGAGCTGCCAATGGGATCTTTTGACGTGGTTGATATGAGCTCATAGCCGTGGGACTCAACAAATTCCCGGATTCCGAGTTCGTTCTCAATACATCCAAGAAGCTTTGGTTCCTGCCGGGCGTGTTCACCACCTTCATAGAGCACCAAGAGGACAGTAGGTTTAGACATTTTTGATTGGTAGTATTTGTTTGGGGGAGCTTATTTTCAGAAGTCAGAATTCAAGATCTTCCACAAGATGATAATCGAAGAGGATGGTTCGTTGTTTATTTCAATAAATTTACAATTTAGCCAGCAGAACCCACGGTTTATATATTACACATGGTCAGCAAGTCTCGCAGTAGGTAGCAGGTGAGATATTTTTTATTTGCTGGTACGTCTTATCCGGGGAACTCCAAGCAATTGCCGAAAGCTTATGTGGGATTTCCCATGTCGGCGTAACCATGAGGGATATTTACCCCGGATATAAAGGTACATTTCCTACTCTATCGGTTAGGGTTGAGGGTATTTTGCAACCCGGATTTAGGCATTTGCGGCTTTTTACTATGCGCGCGTGAGCTTGTGTGCCGGTAGCTACTCCGCCCCCTGGTTGTATGCCGGATATGCCGGATATTTATGTATCTTACCCGCACGTTCGTTGTTAAAGTCATGCCCCACACCCGGGAGTTCCGGATTGAGCAAGAATACGAGCACGGTAGGCCCTGGCCCTTCTGGCTATGTAAAGATGGATATATTTTCTAATTGAGGATGTGACAGTTGATTAGGCTAAGAAAAATGATAATTAGACTACGAGATGAAAAAAGAACCTGTTCCGGAAAACACGGTGGGTTCATGCCCCTTTTTTGGCTTTTGTATCTCCTTTTGTATTCTTTTGTTCAATTGTCCAATTGTCTTTAAATACCACTTTCCGAGAAATGAAAAAAGCCGTGTGGCTTACCCCGCAAAAAGTTAGATTCCACAATATTTGCCCGAGAACAAGCCCAAAGAAAGATTAGTGCCATCACTAGAGTCTGTAGGGAAGAATTTTTTTCCAGATAAATAAAGTCTAGTTGGGTGTCATATAACTGGGTTGCTCGGGGCCTTAATAATTACTACTCGGAACCAAAGGGTCGTGTGTGACCGAGGATCATAACAAGAAAGAGACCCTTTTCCATACCAAAAGTGCCCATCAAGATTTCCAAAGGAAAAAAACAAAAACAAAAACACACAATCTATCTTCCATGCTAAATGTTGGTCACTGTAGTACGCCTGGGTCGATATCACCATTTGGTGTGCAACAATTTGCGACCATTACAATTTGTACTAACAAACTATATTAGCATCCCCATAACTCGTTTTCTTCGCAGGAAAGCACTAAATAATTACATGTTGAATATTCTTTACTTCCTCAAGGGGCACAAGTTCTTTCGCCAAAACAAAAGCAAATTTCTTACCCTGCTTTTTTCATGTAATTCATGAAGTGGTTGAGTACGCGTGTGCCGCAATGACGTCCCTGATAGGAATAGGTCTACCCTTGAAAGGGCCAACACAATTCGAGTAACACATATATTTCTCAAACGGAGAGATAGAATTTGGGTAAGCGAAGTCTAGTTTTGTTTCGTGAGCCAGAGAAAGATACAAAACGAATAAGGCTTTTGTTTGTTTTGTAAGATCCTATTCCCTCTAGAGGGCATGGCGAGCACACGGGACAGAGCAATATATAAGAGACCATAGATCGCATCCACCACATTCGGGTGAGTATTTCTTAATGAGAATTGCCGAAACTTATTCATTTTACCCTCTTTTGGAAGATTCTCATCATTGGACCCCCATGATTTAAGAGTTCAGCAACATGTCTTCTAACGAATCATCATATCATCAGGCGCTATTTAGTCTCTCGATTCACCCACTACTTTCACGACTAGAAACATACTGTACTGATTACTTTAGTTGTAAAGTTATATTGGTTACTTATACATGTCTTTATATAATATTTTAGGGAATGGATCAACCCCTATGGGGGAATATTAATCAACACCTCATGTCTTTTGGATTAGCTTCTTTTCTATCAAGTTGTCTAATATTAACTCTCAAAGGGGACGTTGGCAATCCCAGAATCCGCTAAATACAATCAAAAAAGGATATCTTTGAAACTAAAGGGTAAACTCAGAAATCACCTTTTTCTTTAGAACGCAATATAAATGAAAGGCCTTTCACTGATTGCAGCTACACCCGAGTGAATGAAAAATACTCGTATTGCGGATGCTTCCAGAAAGAAAACAATTATGTAAACTATGAATATGTAATGATTGGTTTTGCTTTTGTTAAACACCGAAGAAGAAACAAAAGATGTCGGAACTACGCTTTGTCCAGTCGTGAATCCCAGTTAAATAAAAGGAGCAGTGTCACTTTCTGTCTGTTCAGTCTAAAAGAAAGGCACTCCAAATGATGACAGCTTAGATGCAAAAGTGCACTTAGTCAAAAGCCAATTGCTTCTTGATTTCAGCAATGGCAAGACCAGGGTTCAAACCCTTAGGACATGTTCTGGAACAGTTCATGATGGTGTGACATCTGTACAACGACATGGAGTTCTGCAACATTTCCTTTCTAAACTTGGAGGCCTCATCTCTCGAGTCAATCAACCACCGGTATGCCTGCATCAACACGGCTGGGCCCAAGTATTGTTGCTGGTTCCACCAGTACGATGGACACGAGGTCGAGCAACATGCACACAAAATACACTCATACAATCCGTCCAACTTGGCTCTGTCCTCAACACTCTGGAGGTTCTCTCTGCCGTCGGCTGGTGGGGTGTTTCTTTGCAAATATGGTTGAATGGACTTGTACTGCTTGTAGAAGTGAGTCAAGTCGGGAACAAGGTCACGCACAATAAACATGTGTGGCAAGGGGTAAACCTTGGTGTCCTTGGCGGTATTGGTGTCAATTCTGCACAAACATGCCAACGTGTTAGTACCTCCGATGTTCATGGCACACGAACCACAGATTCCCTCTCTGCAAGATCTTCTGAACGTCAAGGTAGAGTCCTGTTCGTTCTTGATCTTCAAAAGAGCGTCCAAAACCATAGGTCCACACTCGTCCAAGTTGATTTCGTATGTCTGCATTTTAGGCTCCACTTCCGGCGTGTCTGGGTTCCATCTGTAAATCTGGAACTTTTTGATTCTTTGCTCGGCGGCGTTAGTGGCCAAGGATCTACGAAGAAGGGGCACACGGGCCATCGAACGGAGAACAGGTCTAAACATTTTTGGAATGAAGTGGTGGATTTGTTAAGTTGAAGATATTGCCTTTTCTGGCGACGTTTTTTATATGGAAATGGAAATTGTTTGGTGAGCTTCACGAAGAATAACAGCAAAGAAGAAGGGGTAGAAATAGGGCTATTAATGTGAGGCAAATATTTCGCAATGACAGTCATGCCCGGAGGTATGTGTTTTTTTTTTCGTGCATCCTGCAGGACCATGACATTGAAAAATCACATATTTGAGCGCGGTGATTGGCTGACCCCAGAATTTGTGCTTAACGGAGTGCACAAAAGCTGCCTCGACCACGCACCCTTCATCCGGACCAAAGGCTTTGATTGCGTGGTGGGTAAGGAAGGGACTAGGGGGTTTTTTTTTTTGCTTTTAAACTTCTGCAATTCGGTTAATGAGTAACAGATGGTTTTTGATAAGTATTTGCTCAAGGTAATATACGTATACTGTGGGATAATTGTGGGATAATTGTGGGATAATTGGGGCTTATTGTGGGGTTGTTGCTGTTATTACGAGCTGTGAGGCTTCAACTACAGTGGAGGCTTTTTCTATAGCGCACCCTTTTGAGACCAAGGAAAAACTATTTTCCGGAAAAAAAAGGGGACAAATATGAATAAAGCATTAGCATTGATACGATTGATTCCGGGATATTGTGGTTCCTGTCTTCTCATACACGATTCTATACCGTTTTGCTGATATGAAACGAAGCGACTTGTATTGGTTAACGGTGTTCACGTGACCGCGAACTGACCAAGTCCCGGGGATTTTCGGGAGCGTAACCTCAGTGCGCAATGTATGTCGCGTGAGCTAGAGATATTGAATGAATAAAAAACCAATACTTGGAATCCTTTGATTTGTGCTTCTTTAGAGATTCAGAGATATTTGCTTTTGACTAAGGTGTTTTACACGTCGGTTTTTATAGCTGATTTCTCTTAATTTACCTTGCTGTAGACTTCCGGGGTGGAGCCACGAAAGCCGACACCCGCAATCCGACACCCGCAATCCGACACCCGCAATACCCGACACCCGCAATACCCGACATCTGAAATCCGGGGTAGATCACGTGGCCCTCTAACGGCCTATCCAACGACGGACAGTCCTTGTCAGAAATACCTAAATCACCACTTTACCGGGACGGCCTTCCGCCAACTCAGAGTACATTATGTCAGAAACGGCCGACTATACATTCCCAGACAGGTGAACTCTGATCGCAGTACATGTCGTCGCCAGACAACCGTGACTGAACCAGCGATTTCCGCTGCATCTACTAGTGCTGACAATTTCCACCCGACTAACTCTACATCTAGTGTATCTCTTATAAACAACCATAAGTAATATCATTCCTCTGTTACCTTTCCTTCTAGCACGACCCCTCTGCTTGCCTACTGGAATTTAGGATCCTAATTCTTCTGCATCTCCAGCTCACTTGTCAAAGCCAACGCTTTTCCCGTCCGGTCCACGGGAGCAGAGTATCACTACAAGGCAAACTCCTAAGGCATAAGCACGATTCCCGAAGTCTACGCAACGGTCCAGTTCCAGATCACCAATCTCCTCACTGTTTATACTCTCGAATGTCTTGTTAATGATCAAAACGTTGCAGATCTTCTTATCGAACACAATTTTTGGGGCCCTGACCAGGTTCTCTCGTTCGATCACAGCGATATTTTTCACATACATATCGACACACGCCTTCCCCGAGTCGACCCTCACACATTCCACATCCATAAAGACCAGACCCATATACGCCCCGTCCCCTGTCCCCCGAAGAGCCCTGCCATTCCTTCACTGGTGTTACATTTCCGCTCGATGCCCGTTGACCTGCCACTACCTCCAGTCCGCCCTTCTGATTATCGTATAGCCATTAAACCAGGAGCCACCCGCGCCCATAATCGGCCCCTTCCCCCTACTCAATCGAAGCCAAAGCACTTCTTCCGGAGGAAGTCCATCGCCTTTTGAAATTGGATCACATTGAACCCTCCAGCCAAGCTCATTTTCTGGTACCCGGTCTTGTACCCAAGCAGCCGAGTACTAGCTAGTCACTTATACTTTACCTGACAGTCCTCTGTTTCCTTCTCTTCGATCTTTTCTCTTTGATGTGCTTCCAAAGCCCAACAAAGTGATATATCTAATTCTTTATATACCCATACTGACTATTTTCTGTTGAAATTTGTGCTTTTAAAAACAAAAAAACACAAAGAAACATCGTTTTAATGCACTTTATTGTCGGAATGTCTCAGACACCCATACCGATAACTAAAAACCAGACATCATATGGAAAACGCCTGTAACAGATCGTAACTTTACCCTGTGTTTGTGTACTCTCACAAAAGCCTGCCTCTCACATCTTCCATCGGAACCGTTTCTGGGAGCAAGACACATTTTATGATATTTCCATATCACGTAATCTCCTAATCTGGTCTGATTCAATCTTCATGAATGGTAATTGCGGCACGCAATTCTGCACTTTTTCTGGTGTTTCCTAGTACAGTGAGCCAGTTCAATAACCAAATACAGGGCTGAAATCTCGCAATATAACCACCCATAATAGTCCCAGATTTTAATCACTTTCGCCTACGAATTCGGGCACTCTCTGCGTTGATTCAGATCCCATTACACCAGCAATACCTTTTAAGAAAAACCACGAACCTTGGATTGAATAACAGTCGGGCCAGTAAGAAAATTGGCTTTAACATGACAATCGCTCATCATATTAAATGGCCACACAATAAGAAGACAAACCCTAAAGTGGTGAAGAATTATTTTCACCCTGCGGTTTAAAGGAAACAAGGTTAGAACCTCATAACGAAATTCATAATAACTGAGAACGTTAATATTCAATCTCTGATAAATAAGAAATCACAATGTTTAAACCCTCCGACGGTTCATTTGAATCAACTTCCAGAGATATAGAAAGACTACCGATATTCCTAATTGATGGCCAGAACGCACGAAAATAAGAAACAGTCATGTACATTAATCATTCAGATAGCTAAGGTTGAAATTCTCTGTAACACTCTCTTTATATGAAATTTTTATAAGCACTATAGAAAAAAGTAAAATCCTTAAGGTTCCCTGAATCCCCACTTAAATGACTCTCGAATATACCAATGTTAATGCTCTCCATAATGAAGCTGCCTTCATTTCGATTTCCAAGGCTTTTATAGTAATTCACATGCATGATATTATATGATACAATGGTCAAAACCCCCTAGCCTTGCTCGTTCAAAAAAAATCCCCAGGGGACGTCTTCCTTTCAAAGTATATCAGCCAGAATCTCTATCCCAATAAGCTCAAGAAAAGAGCACCATATCAAAAGCAAATTGTTGGGCAAGTTGGCCTCCACTTGATTTCATATTTCTGGTGTTTTTTCAACAGCTCTCGCTTTTTATTACCGAAACTTTATTGGTATGAGGTGTCTCCGCAGAAGTAGTCTCCGTAGACAGTGATTAAACTTAGTTAAGGAAGAAATAAGTATCCCTTCAACATTCTCACCTAATGAGTTTCCATTCACCTAAACCAACCCCTTCTCAATAAGCCTTAACCCTAAGTATCCTTGCAATTATTCCAATCTCTCCCCCAGACGTGTCCTCTTCACCCCCTCACCATAGTTTGGCAGGCACCCATACATCAACAACCGTTTCATCCTCCACCACAAAGTACCAAGCATGTGCACACGCAGTGATGCATGCATGTTGAGGCATAATCAACACCTTGTGACCATAGCGAAGAAACCGGCAACTTTTATCCTGTGGATAGAGAATGCCATGTTCCTGGCTGACTTTTCCTACAATCCACGGGCCATATCCCTTTGGCTTGACCACTTTACCGTGACCCGGAAGCGGACCCACTTCTCTGGATAACGCAATTGCTCCGGCGTTAATGAGCTGTTCTCCGGGAAATTTCTTGTTACGGCCTTTATAAGCAGTGAGGACCTCGGCCAAAAGATATAACGACACATGTTTTTCTTCCACAAGTCCCGTAGCCACTTGTTGGAGATCACAGCAAGCGTAATTACCAGCGTGTAACTCCAAGTTTCCCACAATTGGCCCGCCAATTGCCACTTCAAGGTCAGAAATCAGCTTCAACGTCGACATCACGTGCGCGGTCGGAGTGGCTCCCACAGATAGACAAAGCTTTGTGTCAGGGTTAAATAGGTGGGCCTTTTTTGCAGCATTATTCACATGCCTGACCTCCTCAATCAAAAATTTCTCCGCGTCCGAAGGCCCGTTGGCACCATAGGAGTGGCCCGCATGGCAATAGAGTCCATATAACGATAAATGCTTCAGTTTATGGGGGTCAAGCACATTTCGAAGCAATTGAGCAAAGCGTACATCATCCTCGCGTACACCTGCACGGGAGTATCCCATGTCCACCTTAATGAAGATGCTCCATGTGAGGTTTTCGTGGTGTTTGGCATAGTCGTATAGAGCGTTGACCTGCAGTGAGGAGTCCACCATAACTCTTATGTTTTTCACACTTTTCGAGAGTTCATGGAGCTCGGGGATTTTCAGCTTGGCAATGGGGAGCCCAAACAAAATGTCGGTGACTTTTCCTTCAGTTGCAAGGGGTAAAATAGCCCATGCCTCTGCGAGAGTGGATACAACGATTCTGCTGGTTTTGGCGATATCTGACTTGTCGGAATCTTTTGCGGCTCCATAGCCCAATTGAATCTTGACTCCCTCGATGGTCTTGTGGGTTTTGATATGGCACCGGAAATCAGCACCAATTCTACCCGCGGATACAAGCATTTCTTGAGAATTACGGATAAAATTGCCTCGATCAATCACCACCGAAGGTGTAGGAAGTTCATAAAGCGATTTGCCAACGTATGCATTAGTTAACGCATCTTTATCGGGAGCATTGTAGAACTGGGAGGGAAACATTATTAGATGCTTCTTGAAGGTTTGGTAAGTATTGAAGAATTGAAGAGTTGTCGAAAAGATAAATTTGGATATGGTGGAGTAGGGGTTTGGTGCCTGGTCGATTTTCACTCTCATGACAACGTGCGCATGTTTTTCCGTTGCGCAGGCACCGGAAAAACCCCACCGGAAAAACCCCACCAGAAAATCCCCCACCATGCGTTTTGTAGGTAATTCTGTTTAGTTAAATTTTTCATCCGAATGTATTGTTTCACGTTCTCCCGTTGAGAATTCACCAGCCTGAATGGATTTAAAAAACGCAATTTGTGCTTCACATTGTGGGAGATCTTTACTAGCTTTGGATGATGATATCGTTGTATTGTTCATCCTGGGTCAATACATATAAGAAGACAAAACCTAGTATTCGGCAAATTTTTTGAAAGAGTGTTCGAACAAGAGCCTCTCTTTTGAAGTATTCTAGTTGCATGTTTATCACGTCTTTCTGTGTGCGGTGTGGACCCATTAACTAGAATACTTTCATGATTGCTGTAGCACTTTCTTGTAGTTTATTTTCACCATTGTAATCACCCCAACTAACAAATCTCTAGTTTTTTACTTCAAATCAAAACGAAATCTCCAATATTAAAGGGAAAAGATTTGATAGTAGACCAGTTCAACTGTGCGACAGGTCATGGAACACGCTTTATTACAAAGGTCTCGTAGACCTACCCAAAGAAAAAGTTCACCTAGCGTTGAATGGATTTGTTCTTTTCAATCTCGGTGGAAGCAAATATCCTTTAGCTGGTGGCTTTATGGGCACTTGTCTCTATCTCCCTTTGGGTTACGAAAAGGTAGGTATGGTGGTGATGAAGCCAAAATTAATTCACCTAACTCACCCACTCTTATATTCCCCGACAACACGTTTGAAGAATTTGAGCCACAGAATTGTTTGATGAAGATGTAATTAACCAAGCGATCTTATTATATTTAAGAACATCTTTCCCACTGTGAGTATAGGTGTAACGTTAACCAAAGACAAACGGTTGTACTTTCCTCAACACACACAGAAACAATAACTTAAAAGATAAAGATACTCTAAAACATGTCAACAAGCAAAACTACAATTTTGATTAATGATGTCTTTCAACCACCAGCTCCCCTAGTCTTTTCAGTCAAACTTTCTTTTGCGAAGCGTCTAGGGAGATGCTTCAAACGGCAAAATTAGTACTCAGATAATATTCTGAGACCATATAATTCACATGGCCACTCCAAATTGGCCGCCACATAAACCACACAGCCAAATATTAAAGTGTGGACCTTCACCATACAAAACAATGATCAAATTCGGACGATTGAGAAGGACCATTCTTCCAAGCCATGGGCCCTACATTTGAGGATGACACAACACTTTCTGTATAAACACCCGACACTTCCCCAATTCTCCTTTCGACTAGAACATTCTTTCTTGGGTATTCTCATTCATGCTGGAAAAACTGCGGGTGAAAGATATTGCACATTGGCACAATAAACCAACTCAAGCCTCGGTCCATTCTAACCAACACTCACAATACTGAGGGCGCGAAACATATGAATCTATCTTGGACATCATGATCTCATCACTGGTTCCTTCGGCAAACTCGTCCACAATGTTGACATCGCCACCTTTTTCCGCCGGGGTGATATCGCACCAATCGCTACAAAGAGCCAGCTTGTACCTCCAGTAGAGGTTGGTTAAAGCCATCTTGATCTCTACAACACCAAGCTGATAACCAATGCACATGCGGTTGCCCTTTCCGAACGGAAACATGTAACGTTGCATTTCCTTTAACCGAGCGGCGTATGCCTCGGCACTCTCTTCTTTGTTCTGCAACCATCTTTGTGGGTTCCATGTGTTTGGCTGAGGGAAGACTTTCTCAACTCGATGCATCAAGTGGACCTGGCACGAGATGCCTGTTCCGGGTGGAAGCGTGACTTTCTTGCCATTGACGTTGACTTCGTAGTTTTTGCTGGTGCGCCGATCCATAAATCCAAATGCATGGACACGAAGACTTTCCTGGAGCACTGCCTCTATGTAAGGAAGTTTGTCCACGTGTTCAAAGTCATCGATACACTCATCTAACGACAGAGGCTTCCCGAATTCTGAAGTGATCTCCTCACGAACTTTTACTTGCCATTCGCTGTGTCTCGGTCTCGAAAGCTCGTAGCACAAGTATGTGAAGTGCAAAGAAGTTGCATCGTGGCCAGCAAGAATATTATCGCTGATGTTCGAATATGCACGTGCACCCAAGAGCCCATTCGCCTTGAAAGCTTCAAGGGTGGTGAGGTTTTGATCGGGTTTTTTCTCGGGAACATTTTTTTCTGCAACCTCATAAAGACCCAACTGCCAGTCTTCGATCTCCTTCGCGGCGGCCCTCACCTCAGGCCCCGCGGCCCAGTACCAGAGACTGGGCAATTGCGTTGACCATGCCACCATTGCACCTACCATTCGGAACGGCTCAAAGATCAGCAGTTGCTCGCGCTGCTGCAAAACATTGGTACCATTTTGAGGGCCGAGCTCGAACGCAGTGACCACGTCCATGGCGAACGACGTAAACAACGAGAGCACATCAATTCCAATACCGGTGCCCTTTTCGGATGGCCGATACCAGCTTGATGATCCCACCCGGCTTCCTTTACCATACGGGTTCAACTTCAGCTCAGCATTACGAAAGTCGGGCTGTTGACCTGTAACCGAAGATAAGTAGACTTGTTTGACGAGCTCGCGAACTTTATCCACCACAATGTTTCTCGTGATGTTCTTGGGGTTGTAAATAGCCGATTTCAGGTACAACCCATTGATCATCTTCTTGAATTGGAGGTGTTTTGCGTTGTCCAACTCGGAAAACATGTTGACCTCGCCATGGAACTTAAACCTCCCATAGTATTCTGCCTTGGGCATGTTCTTGAGGTAGATATCATTCACGTACTTTGCATCGCCATTGCAGCTGACTGCGTTAGGCGAAACAATCACCACTTCTCCGTATTTTTCATGCAACTGGCGTATTTTTCTGAGCCACTTGTAGGTCCGTTGAGCATTGAAGGCGGGCAAAACTGAGATTCGGTGTAAATATGGCCCAGGGATATGGCGCAAATGAGAGATGAAGAAGGGGAAAATAACCAATTTATACACCGCCACTACGATGCAGAGACCCGCCAACACCAGTTTCTGATGGGCCTGTAGGGTTTCGTAGGTATCAAACAAGAGCTGGACAAACATTACCAAAATAGCCACTATGTTTTGCAAAGTTCACCGTAGGTATTTGAAGAGTTTCAATTTGAAGCTCTGGTATTGGCCAGATCGGGGTTTTGCATGTTTAAATACTTTGGGTGAAAAAGGGGAGGGTATTTACGAGCCGCATATGCGCTTACCATGGACCGGAAAAGCCATTGAGTCCAGGAAATGACAAAACGTGCAGAAATATTTAAGGGGAAAAACGTTCAACTCGCAAAAAGCCCTCAAAGTTTGTCTTTATAAGCGCATCAGCCGCGCGACACCCCGGAAAAATATTACGAGATCTAAAAAAAAAAAAAAAAAAAATCACCCGGTAGCATATGCACGCCTGCAACTCCCAGTGGGTGCAACAAATCAGACAATTTGGGATGGAAATGGAGGTGTCGGTGTGGGTGGAGACGAGGAAGAAGGGAGAGAAAGGTTCTGAAAATGAAAATGAAAAAGCAGAGAGATCATTGTCTTTCACAAGTATATAGTACGTCTTCAACCATATTTACAAGTGCTTAAGGAACATGCTGTTCCCAGTACACGTGGGTGTTGTTGGCTTTTGTTTGCGGCTTTACCCCAAAAAAGTAAATCTTTCTAATGAACCCGCTTATTGAACACTTGTGGTTCTTCTTGGGTGTCTAAACCTGTTTGACTTCATTTCCGGGGGCTTTTCTTGCCGCAGTATCGACTGAAGAGAGAGCGGCCGCAAGGATAACTAAAATGTGAAGCTTCATTATGAAGATATGATTCTTAGGGGGTTTGGGGCTTTTGGAGCGTTTTTAGTGTTTTTGGTAGTCTGGGATATTCTTAAAAAGGGAATTGCCCAGATTTTATACCGTTCAAAAGCCACCCGGAAACTGACAAATTATATCAGAATCAATATATCCTAAAGGTATTCTTGATCTGAAACAAGGGTAGTAAATGTTTATATAGCCAATTAGAAGCTCTGCATTGGAAGATCTGCGATATATACCCAATCAGATATAAAATCACAACAATGAAGTTTCAGACTTTCTTGCATAATACAATATAGGCTTTGCAGAAGAGACATTAGTCTCCTTTCTCTTTCTTGGTATTTCTTTTGAAATGGTCGACAAAACGCTATAATGAGAACAATGGACTGGTTCAGCCCCGGAACGGCCCGACAACCTGAAAGTACAAAGACATCACCCCCACACCTTAGCCTAAACGGGCACAGTGCTGCAGAGCTTTCCAAAAGGATTAAAAGGCCGATAGGAATTGGTTTACTTTGTGTGGCTATATACAGTGGCCTGCAAAGCTTTCTGTAAGCTTTGGTTTAGTTCCATTTGAAGTAAGCTCCATGTTTCTTAGAGAAATTTCCTTGCTCGGTTATTTCCTAAGCTATGGTTTTGCAAGCCGTCCTTTGCTGAAGAAACATAGTTGAACGAAGAAACGGTCTTAATAAATACTTCCAGTAGGTATAAATAGGTCAAGAATATCCTGGCCATACGAACAGTTTTCCGGATGCTGGAAGAATCCTAGTGAGAACAACCACTCTGGTAATAGACAATCCCACAATAATGGATACATTGGTTGCTAAGGACTTCTTGAGAGAAGCCAGATCATATGAGAATTTGTGATATTCAATAGGCAAAACTACAAATTGCAGATTTATGAATTGAATATATGGGACTAAGGGTAAGAATGATGGCTGAATGGTTTGTCTTGCTGGTGTAGACGTAGCAGATAGTGTCAAGAGAAACGAACATGATGGGTGACAGGTTGATGTTTTGATAAAGGTGCGGAGTATCGACGGAACCCCGTATCACATTTCTTTTCCATGGGAAACGTTGGAATCCAGTTATGAGTGTGCTTTTTCCTAACCACAGTTTGGCAGTGGTACAATTATAATTATTAGAAAGGAAAAAGAGAATATTCCCATCTAAGGTCGACATATTTGTTATATGATCATATGCTACATACCTGCTTGTACTTCTACTTGACGTTTCATAAACTGGTGGTCATTTACCATCCATAGCTGGCGACTTGTATGTTTTGGAGTTGACACGGCTCTACATAAACGATGGAGGTATTCTCCTCACGTCACTTGATGTTTTCCCCTACTCACATCTCCTGGTTCATGCTTTTGAAAGCCCAGCCTGCTACACTAATGTGCTATTTAATAAATATATCTCAGATGTGGAGAGCCAGGCACGATGAATTGTAAAGTATGCGACTCCGCACCGCCAAACCAATTCACTCTAAAAGTCAGCCAACAGCACCTTGGCCAGACACCCCTAAATATCGGACCATTCCAACCAACACTCATCATGGTATGGACGCATGATATAAGAGTCCACCTTCGCCATCATGCTTTCATCACTGCTACCACCCGCAAACTCTCCACCCGTAAGAACCACCCCACTTTTTTCCGCAGGAGTGATGTCACACCAGTCGCTACAAAGAGCCAGCTGATATCTCCAGTAAAGGTTCACCATGGCCAACTTGATCTCAATAACAGCAATGTTCAGCCCGATACACATGCGGATCCCTTTGCCAAACGGCATCATGTAATGTTGCATTTCCTTGACGCGACTGTTATACAGCTCCAAGGACTCTTCCTTATGTTGCAACCATCTCTCGGGGTCCCATTTTTCCGGCTGCGGAAACACTTTCTCCACGCGGTGCATCAGGTAAGGTTGGCACGAAACGCCTGTACCGGGGGGAAGCGTAATTTTCTTGCCGTTGATTACCACGTCATAATCAGCACTGGTGACGCGAGGCTCGGCTCCGGGAGTTGACGCATGCACCCGAAGATTCTCCTGGAAAAGTGCTTCCAAGTAGGGAAGTTTATCCACGCGCTCAAAATCGTCAATACACTCACCCAAAGACCCGGGGTTACCGAATTCCGCTCTGATTTCGGCCCGGAGTCTTTGTTGGATGCTGTGGTGCACTGGTCTGGAAAGCTCGTAGCACAAGTACGTGAGTTGAATGGAGGTGGTATCGTGGCCAGCAATGAGGTTGTCGCTGACGTTAGAGTACGCACGTGGGCCGTGGAGTCCATGCTCCTTGAACGCTTCGAGCGTGCATGGATTCTGGTGAGGTTTTTTATGTGGCACATTTTTCTCAGCCACCTCATAAAGACCTAACTGCCAGCGTTCTACCTCCTGTGCGGCAGCACGTACCGCCGGCCCAGCGGCCCACGACCAAAAGCGGGGCATTTGCGTTGTCCATGCCACCATAGCAGATACCATGCGATGTGGCACCAAGATCAGGCGGTGTTGTGGGTTTTGTAAGAGGTGGGTTCCGTTCTGGGGACCGAGTTCAAATGCCGACACCACGTCCATGGCCAAGGACGCAAATAAAGAGTGTACGTCGATGCCAAGGCCGGTTTTTTTGCGTGACGGTTGAAACCAGTCTCCTGACCCAACCTGGTGGCCTTTCCCGTGATGGTTTAACTTCAGCTCGGCATTGAGAAAGTCGGGCTTTTGCCCAGAAACAGACGTCAAATATACCTGGTTGACAAGCTCGCGCACGTTTTCTACAATATTGTTTCTTGTGGTGTTTTTTGGGTTGAACACCGCAGATTTCAGGTATAGTCCCTGGATCATCTTCTTATAATGAAGATGCTGTGCATTGTCCAACTCGGCAAACATGTTGACCTCGCCATGGAAGCGAAAGTTTTCGTAGTACTTGGCCTTGGGCATATTCTTGACATAGATGTCATGCACGTACTTTGGGTCTCCATTACAGCTCACTGCGTTTGGAGTGAGAATCACCACCTCGCCATGTTTCTCGTGCAACTGGTGCACTTTTCTTGACCACCTGAACTGTCTTTGGGCATTGAACGCAGGAAACCTCGAGATCCGGTGAAGGTACGGACCAGGCACATGACGAAGGGGGGACAAGAAAAAGGGGAATATCACCAATTTATAGATGGCCACCGCGATACATAGTCCCACTAAACAGAGTTTCTGGTGGGTTTGAAATATCCCATATGCATCAACCAAGACTTGTATGAACATTTGCAATGGTATTCCAATTGTTGAGAAACCTCCGTTTTAAACTGGTAATTGTATATAAAGAAGTTCAATTGAACAATTTCAATTGGTCACTCTGCTATTTGCTAGATCTGCTTGAGCAGTCTATTGGACCGGAAGACATTTATAAGGTGAGCTAAGAAAAAAGACCTGGCCATGATTTGCCTTGCTTTGCGTGCGCGTATGCGCTTACCTTGGTGTCAAAAGTCTAGCATTTGAGAAGCGATGTGAAAATATGCCCGAAACAGTAGGCGAGATTGACAGATGGGCCCGGAAAAAGCCTCACGATTGGGCTGGGTAAGCGCATTTTCTCGCCGGGTACCCCGGAAAAAATGTACGAGCGAGATGAATGTGCACGCCATTTTTTGTGGTGGTAGATGCAAGTTGCAACAAATCAATGATGTTTTGGAAATAATAGACGGGGCTAGGGCGTTTTGTGTAATTGCCTGATGAGTACTTGAAAAAGAAGTGGGTCCCAGTTTTTTTTTGTCTTTTCAAAGAAACAATAGTATTACAGGACGCCGCTATAAAACCGACACAACAACTATACAAATAAAGAGCAAAAGCTGAAAACACATCTGGGTAAACTACGGAATAATGAAGTTAACCGGCTCTTCCCAGACCTTTACCTTCCTTTACTCTACTCGCTCTGTAGATCACGTCACCTTACGATCCGTTTTATGATGATCAATTCGGTGGTATTTATACTGTGAAGAGACACACAGTCTCAATATAATACAAACTACTTTGATATTAATAATTCGTTTTCCCAAAGAAACATATGGCATCAATAATAATATTTGGGTTTGCTAACGTTCAAACCGTGTGAGAGGTTTCATCTTGGTGCAATATTTATATTGATTGAATATGTGCGTGCGTGACAGAGATTACAGGGCATTGGCAATTCTTGTATTGGCTGTTCACAGACATTCCTTCTTTGCATTTGAACGAAAACCTTTTCGTGTTGCTCCTATTCAACAAATATGTATTTAGGGAGAGCAGTTCAAAAGTTCGGTACACCTATTGTACGGATGTTTTAATCTGATACTGTTATAGTCAATACCCATTTATTGATAAACTGAAAAGAACTTCTAAAAAAGCGTGCCTTCTCGGAGAAGACGTTAATAAAAGCAAAATCAGACACACCACAAGTATTCTCTAGCTTGTAAAAAAGTGGATCTCAACAAAATACAGAAAAACGGGAGAATGCAAAGACTTCATCTGTTATACACAACATCCTGAAACCCCATCACTACATCATCACATACTCATAATTCGTCTCTCCCGGAGAGAAAAGTGTATTGCCATCTATTTACATGCGTGGACAACCTCCACGGATATTACCCCTTGTCTAATTGGAAAGAGCCTCCTTAAGTGCCAACTTTCTCGAATGCGTGTCGAAGTGCGAGCTCAAGTCCTTGAAGGTGAAGTTTTCTGGATCCACCTCCATCGTCTGCTTGTCTTTGAATGTGACCTTCACCAAGGCCTTATCTTGTGGGTTCTCCAAAACTTTGAAGTCCACAGCACATCCACTTTTCAGCTGTGCGGGGATCCGAGCAAGAAAGAGCCTCACGGGCTTGGCACTGGCCATGAATGGGTTGAATCTGACAGACACCTTTGTGAAGTATTTGGTGATCATGATGGTTTAAATGAATGAGCCTGTGAATGAGCCTGTGAAGGAAGATGTTCATGGATATTTTTTTCCCTCATCACAAACACCCGTACATCCGGCTGGATATTAGTGCAGTGTGTTTTGGTGTGTTTTGGTGTGTGTTTTTGCTTGTGTATTTATTCATTGAAAAGTATTTGGAGGCTGTTTTTTTTCTTTTTTTGCATCTTCTATTTCCTACTTTTTGTTGATGGAGGGGCCCAAAATTGCCATGGTTAGTTATTACATGGCCCAGTTGCGTGTGCGAAGACTATCTACCAAACGAGAGAGACCCAAGAATGGTCAGTGGGTGATTCCATTTTACTTTCAGGAATAACTGTGTTTTTTAGAGCTGTCTTGGGCTCAATGGGAACACCAAATATACTGAATGTGACAGTCAATGTTGGTTGACCCCTCAGTATATCTTTATGTGAGTGGGGGTGGTCCGGCAGCATATAAAAGAGAAGTGATGCTGGCAGTCTACTATCATGATTATAAAGTACAGATTTTCAACGACTAGTTAGATACGGGATGCATATTTACGGGATGCTTAGAAATTGGCCCATATATCAAAAACCTGAATTGTAGAGATATATCTTTTTTTCTGAATATGTCTTCTTTTGGGCAATTTGCGATTACCCTGAAAAAACTCTTATTTCTACAAATCCGTTTAAACAAAAATATAAACTGAAAACACTAAGTAAACATAGCTCAAGATTCTGTAACAGACACTCAAATCATAAGTATGAAAGTTTTCACAAAAAAGTCAACAAATTGTCCATACGTCTTGGTCATTACTTTATAAAGATTCGCACCCATTATGTCCCACACATCCACAACATGGATGGATTCAAGTAGAGACAATATACACAGAATTCGAAGAAGCTTTTGTGTTTCTTTTATTCTATTTTTCCTTTCAGATGAATAATTTCATTTTCTCATGGCTTCACCCTTTCAAATCACCACGGACCAAGTTCTTGACCGTTGTTGTGAAACTCCCCCGTTATAGTAACTGTCGTATATCGATACCCCGCCAAAATAGCCACTTTTGGGCCAAGACTTCGACTATATGCATTTCTTTTGCTTCTACTTTCTTTCTTGTAGTAAAGACTTCTCGAGATCCAATTGAATTAAATTATATTTACCCAAACCGACCAATGCAATTTCTGGGTGGCCCTAAGAATCTGCGCTTTTAGAGTCTAGCTTATTTGACATCAGGGTGTATTATTCTTTTTCGGTGTTCTCAACAAAATATATCATTGTTCACACGTGGTGCAGAGCCCGTATTTCTGGCCGTTTAGACGTACCAGTGGAATAGGCATATGCATTGCGTTGTAGGTAATTAATGCAATAGCCCCAGTTTTTCTGTTTAAGGAACCTAATGATTTAAATATTTTAGAGGGACTATCAAAGTGTCTCTAGAATTATTCAAGAGAAAAGTTGTTTGAAGAGAGAATGAAATTGCAAAGGATTATAATGTTATTTTTAAACCGGTTTACTCATTCTATGCATTTAGAAGTAGTACAGGATTATGTAGCCTTTTAAGGGCCGGACGGGCTGATTCTTGCTATTTTCAATACCATACTACGCTTAATTCGAGGTATTTCAGATTATATTGGACACCATGAAAGCAAAGAAGTGCCACACAGAATTTGAAACTGTGAAATACCATTGTTGTCCTTTTTCTCTCCAAGAAAGTCGTGCCTCAAATGAACACATTGAACATATTTTGCATCCACCGACGAATTGTCCTGGGGAAAAATGAAATACCTTTACGAAAAAACAATTATCGTAGCTCCAAGGTGAAATCGCCTCATCCCTAAAACACTATTGCACCCTTGGATTCCCCGTGAAACCCTTGACTGACATTGACATTAAATACCTTGGTTATCCAACCAAAAATATGCAATTATACTACTTGGTGAGCTTACCTTGTTCCAAGTCCATTGACATTTTATCGCATCGCAACATGACCTGCTTGAAGAATTCAGAATCCTTCGATAATTTAATAAGGGACGTCCGACAATGCACAAAAGCTCAACCGAAAGCACCTACAAGAGTTCAGACTGCGGACCCTCGCCTTGGTTATTCGCTTTTTAAGCACATCCAGGAAAATCCCCAAAGTTCTATCTCACAAGTGCAAAAATGGGCCAACAAAGAATGTAATTATCAGCTGGAGAAGTATCATATTAACAGCAAACAGAGACTCGAGCGAGTCACATGAAACTCTTGAGTTAGTTCAAGAAAAGCTCCAGCTTGAGGAGAAATTATTGAGTGGTTTCGTGAAAGTTCAAAAAAGCATGGCCACATCACTGATGAAATGACGAGGGAACATGCAAAAGAAGTATGGGAGAAGGAATTCAGGACTTTGCGGAGAAAAACTGCAGAAAGACGGAAAGTCATTGACGGAAGCGATGTTCGGCAAAATCTGGCTCGAAGGATTTCAAAATATGTTGAATCACACCATTACACCGCGTACATTCCCCAAGGAGAATCTGGGAACCAGACCGTTCAATGCCGATGAAGAAGTTCTCCAAAAAATATCCATCATGTAGTCTTGAATTGTCGACGGCAGTGATGGCTTAGAACCAAGGCTTATCGGTTACACCGGTGAACTGGATAGGCCAGAGGATGAACTATATCGTCCGAGAAGGTTGAGGTTGACGCCTGGATCAAATTACCCACAGGAGGTCAACAAAGTAGAATATGAGTGGAGGGCCAGCAAAAACGCACGGATCAACCCGGGTGTCATGATTGATTGGTTGAGAGAGTTTAATGATCACGCTCAAAAGAACGAAAAACATGTGTTGTTGCTTATGGATGACCATGCATTTCACAAGACTTCTTTGTGCATATTAGCCTTGTCAGGAGGCATTTCCCATACAATAGGTGCTTGGTACCTTCAAGTTCAATAATACTTCCTTTGCATGGTGTAATTTACTGTTTCAAGTGCACCTAGGCCACAAAATTGTTAATCAATTTGGCTTTCAGCTAAAACATGCAGCCAGTATGTAGCACTTTGGCCGAGCAGTTGATAGTTGAAGTAAGGTATGGAAAGCTTTTTCTGATGAATGGATCAGCCGGCCCCAGACCAAAACGGGCTTTCTATTAGCAACAATGTTTCCTAAGTGACCATCCTTATGAAGAACAAAACTGACAAGAAAACTTGAAGGCCACAGGACGGTCTCCTGTTCTTTCTACATACCATATGAAAACCGGGGTTTCCAATTTAACTAATCGGATCAAACTCCAGACAGGAGTGCAAATTCTAGAAGTCGTGATTGGCGAGTATCTTCTGGAGTTGGAGGTGCCGATGCCTGCAAATACAGAACAGGTGGACGCAACCACTCAAAAACAGGGCCGAGTTCAGGCTGCAAGGAAAAGAGCCAAAACTAGCTACAGTCACTTTGGACAAGGCCAGGCGTATGGTATTTTACCTGGGCCACGTCATGGTCACAGAGACCTCCTACCTAAAATAGACCGGATAGTCGGGTACGTGAAGGAACATGAAACTAATGATTACAAGAAAAGAAATATGCTGTTGGCTTTGAAAGGCATGCAAAAGGAGGCACTAGAATTAGAAGCTGCAAAGGTTCAAGAACAGAATCAGACGATAGACCAGTAAATGCGTGTGATGAGTTTTCGGCCAGGTTTGATTATACAGAAAATGGCAGTGAAGAGAAGGGACAGTGAATCCAGGCAATTGGGTCACGTGATGCAGGGTCTTCGAGGTCGGTAGTAGAGGACGGTAGTAGAGGGGTATTCAGCATGGGAAGCAAATGGAGCACGAAGATAAAAAGGTAGGTCGTCCAGGGAACACTTTGAGAGCTTGAGTTAGCGAAGTCTGGATATATTGTCTGGTATGTTGTCGGCCCATACGGCAAATGCCAATATTGACCATACCATTGTGCAGGCGTATATGTGATTTACAGCAGTAGTGGCAGTTGGATGAAGGAAATGGGGCGAGTAGAGGTTTATGCGTTTCGATGATTTTTTAACTTTTTAAGTTTCGGGATCCTACCAAACGTTTAACTTAGAAGGGGTTTTTATTCGGCCCATTTACACATTAAAGTGTGTTTCAATCGAGTCCAACATCACCTCCTACACAGCAACAAGCAAGTACTTGGAAAAAGAAAGAAAGAAAAAAAAAGAAACTAGATTAAGAAAAGGATACTAAATCAAAGGGTAAAATAAAAAACGGAAACCCAAGAAGTTGGCGCTTCAAAAAACCAACATTCGACCACACTTCGGCATCTTTTCACGCGGCCTCGCTCATTCTTTCCCTCTTAATTTAATTGAACGGTTGCGGTAATATTCACCCCAATTGAGTAGGGAGGGAATGTATCTTGCGTCTCGTACCACCACACACAAAAAAACAAAAGAAAGAAAGAGAAAGAAGAAAGAAAAAGAAAGAACAAAAAAGAGCCACAGCCCTGATTCACATAATCTCTTAACACATGGGTAGCAAGAAAGAGAATTTTGCATTAGGTGAGACTTTCTTGGGGGACCCGGAAGTCCGTTGAGGAGGAAAAAACGCCCGCACGGTTATGTGCGTTGGCCTTCACTGAAGAGCGCGGGCGTAGGCGTGGCCCGGCGCTGAGGACTGGACGCCTCAGTTTTTCCGGACGTAACCACGATAAGCCCCCGACTCGGCGACGGATCAGATCTGGGCGGACAAAGCAATCCATGAAGATTTTGGTGGATTGTTTTCAATATGTATTTTTTTGGGAGATAACCCAGAAAATGCATGTATTTCATCTATTGTATTGTGTTAATTTTGTGTTTATTTTATTTTATTGTGTTTATTTTATTTTATTGTGTTTATTTTATTTGATTGTGTTGCATTGTGCTGTATTGATGAGGAACATGGCTTCAAGGTAATTGTATAAGCCCATGCCCATATTTGCATCAACTCAAGCTAAGACTTGCCAAAAAGCAGAAACTTTTCTAGCTGTAATAACCTCCCACATTCCTGGATGCACTCCCACCCCCTGTATTTTTAAGGGTGGGGGCCCGAAATTAGAGGTGAAATCTTATTCATCAATCACGGTTATGATCCCGCAGCCGTTTAGCCCACTAAGACCGCGGATTAGCCAACAGGGTTTTGCACAGACTTGTATACATCTTTACAGACTTGCATACATCTTTTCGCACCTGAACAGAACGGGAACACCCCAAGACATCTGACTGTTGGATGGTTTTTCCGGTACTGAGTACTCTTGAATAGGCCTAATGCAGAACCCAAATCAACCAATCGTGCAGATAATTTGCTAGAGACCTGCAACAACGATGCGTTCACGGAGCAAGCCATGAATCAATTTCTTTACCCTTTCAGCTATCATGGTGCCACCAGTCTGTGGGGGTGAGGCTTGCTCAGGCTTGCTGACTTGCTCTGACTTGCTCTGATTCGGCGCATTGGTTTTCTTTTTCATGTCCACATACCACCTTTGTAGACACACTTCCCAAAGGTGTTCTCGGTAATATTTGTCGTTTTTTCACTGAAGTAGGTGCCAAGCGGCATCGCCATGGGGCGGAAATAAGAAGATATGATTGCGGTTCAAGGAAACGATATCGAGGGCCACACTCTTCGTTCAACCTTTATTTTTCATGCAAAAAACCCCCCTCTTGTTGTTTTCTTACCATCATTCATTCATAATTGAATCATTCGAAACCCTTCAAGTTCCCAATTTCATAGGTGTGGTTTTTTATTGCCTCAAATTTCTCCGTCATCTGGGAAACAATTCCGGAGCTTAACAAAGAGTCGCCTGCACGCCTCCATAATTGCTCGGTGTCAATCTTGCAACTCCAAGCGGCTACAGATAGCGCACCATGTATGACCGCACCTCTATACAAATGGTGTACAAATGGTATGGGAATGAAGAGACCTGGAAGAGGTTCATCAACGCGGGAAAGAAGGCCACTGCAATTAACTCATCCCGTGTAGCTTCTATTAAATCATTGTTGTTTTTCTGACACCCACAGAAATATCTCGACGAAACCCCGTTGTACAGTACACTAAAAGCAGCATCGGCCAAAAGGCCAGAAGGACAAACCACCAAAAGGCCAAAAGGCATGCAGTGGTTCGTGCATATCTACCTGCACATATTCAGTAATACTTCTGCACAATGATCCGGTGCCATGGATGCAAATATTGGACACACTTCTTGACCCAGGGTATGATGCAATAATCGGAGTCAAATCAAGTGCATGAGCAACCACGAGCCCTGGCTGTGGATCCATCGGATGCAAAAGAACAAGAATGTAATGCCAAAAGCGGGAAAGCACAAAATTCCTATAAAAGGCTTGGGATCCCCCTACCTACCGTGAAAGTCTTATAATCATCACCACATCTTCACTCTACAACATTCTCTTATGAAGCTCGCCACCACTCTCACTATCGGTTTCGCTGCCGTTGCCTCTGCCACCCCTATCTTGGGGTTGAACGAAAGGAGCAAGAAGCACAAGTCTCCTGACCAGGACGACAATCTCTTTCAATGGCCAACACCCGTGTGGCCAACTGCCTGGCCTACGCCTGTGTGGCCTACTGCTTGGCCTACTCCAGTTTGGCCTACTCCAGTTTGGCCCACTCCTCCAGCGCCACCAGCAGTGCCCACTCACGCAGTTCCACCACCTCCACCAGCATGGCCAACGTGGTCAAAGTTCGGTAACGGCACCACCACCTCCACTTCTTCAGTTGTGACCTCCACCAAGCCATTAACTACCTCCACTTCTTCGGTTTTGACCTCCACTAAACCAGTCACCACAGCCAAGCCAGTCACCACAGCCAAGCCAACCACCACGGCTACGCCAACCAAACCAACCCCATCCAAGCCATCTCCTACTTCACCAGACGCCATTGTATCATCCATTGCAAGCGACGTCAATGGGTTGGTCCAAGGCATTTTCGATGATATCAACAATATCATTAATGGCATTTCCGGTGGAATTTCCGGTGGAATCTCCGGCGGTATTTCAGACGGTGGTTCTGATGACATCTCTGGCGGAATTTCTGGTGGCATCTCATATGGCGGTTCCGACGACAATGACGGTTCCCTCTTCCCATTCTTCAAAAGAGAAAACGAAGAGGGTGTTTCTGCCAGAGACGCTGAGCCACAAGCCCAGATCACATCTGTTGAAGACGTGGAAGCTGCCCTTGGCACTTTGGTGACCAATGTTTTCGCCAACTTAGTCAAAATCACCAACGGCACCAATGTCTCCTTGGCTAGCTCGTTCTTGACGGCTTTGGACTTATGATGAGCCTTGACGGCTCGGACATGTAAGCAGGTTCCTTACTTGCCCTTCGTATACCCTTGCTACGCGTATTTGCTTTTATTTCGTCAATAAATACAATCTTGATATCTTTTGTAGGGTTAAGGGGATGTGATTTCGTCAATAATTCCTCTTCCGAACGTGTGTCGTCCATAAACATGGTGTACATCACTCTTGGGGGATGAGTCAAATTGCTGCAAAACATAGAAAACCTCGATCATATTTGAAATTGTGACCAAGATAGAACTCTATCATCTCTCATGAAAACAATTTCCCAGCATGGTAAACTTAACATCCTAAATATATCAAGTGTAAGTCTTTAGACTGCCGATGTAAGGTGGAACGGGGTATGAAGTCACATACTCATTCATTAAGTCTTATCTCTGAATATATAAACGTGATTTTCCTGATACAGTCAATTCGTACTAGTATCAGAAGGAATGAAATATTTCACAAGAAATTGCAACATAATCTCAAATCCAATCCGAAGTTTTGGAAAATACGTCTTCTTCGAAACGAACCACAAAAATGTCCAAACTTAGGCCACAGAGCATTGTTAGAGGGAAATGATTATTCATCCAGCTGGCCAATTTGACAAGCTTGAAGAAAGTACACTGTTTCTAATCGAGTGAAATTAGGCAATTCGCCAAAGATTGACCCACACTTGAAGATCCAAAACATCCCAAAAAAAAAAAGAAACTGAAAAATTTCTTGACATAGGCTCAGATTCTTTATGGTCTTGGTGCATTCGACCCAAACCCCACTTTTGTTTGGAAGAAGTACCCAATTAAAGTGGTTATTCCCCGGTAGAAAATGACTTCAAAAAGTTGTACGAAATAATAGTTAGTGGTTTCAATACATCACTAGTTGCAGTAGAAGTTTATCCCATCAGAATTATGATAGACGTGTTTTTTCAGTGTAACAGTGCAATGTGTGGTTAGTACTCGTCGAAAACATATTTCAAGCTTCTAAAGAGACAAACAAAAAAGAAAATAAAAATAGAAAACACCTTTATCCATTTAAGTGATTTAAATAGTACAATGGTGTGTTACAGTTCAGTCACAATTTAAGAATAGACCACGTTTAATGAGCCATTCGGCTCCTCAATTCCATTCGGATGTGAATATATAGGGACAGTCATCAGCTAAGGATACTGTTCTCATTTTCTACTCACTTTAAGTGAGGTCACTTGTCGTCAGCAGGATTCTGAAGTATTCTTGAATGATACTCTACCACCTTTAAGACTTCAATTTAGTCTGGGTATTCACCGAGATACTTGTCCTAGGGTACTTCCAAAAAGGGACCCAAAGAGGATGGATGATGCATATCCCGAAGACTTGTTTTTTCTTGATAGGATATGAAAAACAAAAGAAAAGACGCATCTCGCTCTTCATTTGATCAAAAGGAATCCAAGAGAAACTTTTTCTTGTTTCACATCACTTTTACGTGGCCATAACAAAATCCAGTCAAAATCTGGCACGTCAGATCCCAAACGGAACTTCTCAACCCGAAAACACCCACCCATGACTTTTCAACCATTCCAAACATTCTCATCCCTGTACAAATACTTCCCTACGCAAAAATGAGACACTGAAATCACGTGTTGCTGTAATTCCGTCCTCCAACGGAGAATCGGTCCCCAAAACATTTATCCATACTTGTGGGTGCGTGGACGACTCAAACCCGCATTTTTTTTTATAGAAAGGCACTAGGTCATGTTGCGTAATCACAATGGCATGAAGGACGATTGTATCTACATGTTCTGGCTTAAGCAAGGATGAACGTGGAGAACGGAAAAACCGGTCCACGGAATATTCCATGAGCTGTGTACCAACGTCACGCATGAACGACGTGAATGCGGTTATTTCATAGTGGCGAGTGTTTGGAGACAAATCTTGGTGTTGGAAAGTCCCATCGTTTTCATATGACTTGAACCCAATCGTTGCTAAAACACGGTCGGCAACGTCCGTGTCCACAGGGTCCGCCGGACCTAAAACCACATGTTCTACGGTTTCCTTAGATAGCGGCCCAAATACCCAAGATATATCAGAAGGTATATCCGAGTCTCTGCACCCAGATAATGGCCATACCTCTTTATTGAAGGTTCTACGGTACCCGGAAGTGTCCTCCAAGTGTTTATAGTCTGCTTTTGATCCAAGAAGAAGCATGATGAAATAATCTTTTTCTTTTGCTCCTTCCTGCGATGATTCAGACCCGAGCAGCAAGCTCTCCAAAAAATGAGCGGGATCTTTGATTCGAGGAGATGTGATGATTCCGTATTGCGCCATGGGCTTAGAATAGCCTTTATTTAGAATCTGCAGCAAGACGCGGAATTTATCCGGGTGGACGTCGGACAAAAACCAGCTTTTGGGGAGTATAAGCAATTGGTACGGCATTGTTGGATATGTCTGTATTTGTGAACGGGGGACAGGAGAAACGAAAGGGGATTTTATGAAAAATGTCAGGAATGATAAACTTGGAGAAAGGTGAAGAAGAACAACAAAATGTTGATAAGCCTTCGCGACATGTGATAGGCGCGTTGCAGCCGGGAAAAATGGACCGGAAAAATGTCGACGAATCTTTATAGACAATCAAGAGATGGAAAGAATTTACTTGGTGAATTTAGAGATAGATAATTCTGCTATAAAGACATTTTTGTTTTGGCTTGAATAGGTTTCCTGACAGCTTTGGGAATGCAATTAGGGCGAATCCATCGTGATGTTTTTCCGGACGGAATTGCAGAACGGAATTTCTGGGCAATTTCTCGGCAATTTCTGCGCGCAATTCACTAACTCGGACAAATTACGTTTCTGTTATCGAGGTCGTATCGTTGTATCCATCCAGACAGTAAACATCCATATAATCGAGGGAATTACATGTAGGAGGGGGTGTATGCTGTAAAGTTGAAAGTTAATTGGCCTTTTCTGAATCATCAGTAAAAGATATCAGCATGGGTTTTAGTCCAACTTCAGTAACTTCTCTGTATGTCGTCATTAATGAGCGACCAAAGAAGATATTAGATTCCAGTTGCATATCCAGTGTATTCAATGATAATCTTGGAAAAAGCTCTTTCAATAGTGGAAAGAGCGCCTATTTATATTTTCCCGGAATAAGCGTTTGAAGAAGGCCACTGGGACCTCTCTTGTTTTGTCCAGCTGGTTCTTGTTGAGATGAGAAACAAAGTGGAATAAAGTGAAACAAAGGCTTATGGCTGCGGGGCCTTTCTGGATTTCTCAAGCAGGTTTTGGGAATTTCCCCGAAACCCTTTGATACAGTGAAATTTCATGGGGTGCAAACTAAGGCCAGTCATACTACAAATAAGTCTTACACCGATGTGGCTAAAGACCTTTTTCAGCTGAGCTCAACTTCTCCAGAAGAGCCCAACCACAAGCTGGAGAGCATAAGTTATGCCCAGGTAATCACTGGTGATGGGGAAGAAGAAGCAATCGGTCAAGACCAAGGTGAGTGGTTTGGAGAAGACCATTCCTGAAGTAATCAAAGACACTAAGGAGAAGCTGCCAACCAGGAGCCAAGAACGCTCTATTAGAAGTAGACTTCAACCTGAGATTGATGCTGATGGGTTCCAGTTGGCGACAGGTCGGACGTACAGACCCTTGACGAAGGTTCCAGTTTCGCCCACCCCCAAGAGATTCTCCAAGAGGCGGAACGGGAAAAAGCACTGAGAAAATACTCACAAATGTACTCCTGCTGACCCAAAATCCTGGAAGCCACAAGAGGATAAGTAACCCCAGCTGAAGAGATCGTTACAGACACTGTGGAAGGTGTATGCTAAGGTGTAGTTGAAAAGGCATTTGAAGAGGTAGTTGAAGAGGCGGACTTTACCACACAAGATAATGAAGCTGGAGAACACATAGAGGAAGATACTCAGGCTGCGGATGTTACATGCGCGTGCTTGATGACCATTGACGTTGACGATTGAAGCATTATTGCCTTAAACGGAAGGAGTAAAAGTTACACTAGCCTACGTAAGCGAAAACATCTCCTGCAAGGTTGAGAAATGATAACCTATATTGGATCAGTTGAGTCCTGAAGTAGATCAGAGTACTGCTCCATCAGAAACATCCGGTGTGATACTCTCCTGAAGCAGACAAGCTAGACCCTGAAGTAGATGAACAATGCCCGAAAAGATTTGCACAAGATCCGGAAGGAGAATAGAGTAGCACACATTGGAAAGATGTGACGTTTCAGGTTCGAAGCGTACGTCCAAGCACGGTAATCTGCCACGTACTGAGAAGGTACATTACATAAAGAAAGTACAATTTTGAAATGCCGGGTTGAAGGTATCATCACGTGGAATCACATTATTTATTTTCCTTAAGTAACTTGTTTACACTAAAATATGACTCATGTCTTCTTTTACTTTCTTATAACAACGCACAAGAGTAGTAAATTATTGGGGTGCGGCAGCAAATGAATGGCAGGTCAACTATCCATACGAGTATGTTCTACTACCATGGAATGAACCAATTGAAAACTTGTCCACCCACGCTTAAATATAGCTTTGCAGTCTAAGCAGGCAAGATATAAGCACGATTAGACGATAAATTAATATATCCAGTTAAGGCACTTGACATTGACAGAGCCCCAGATTTTACAGCCGATATATCCAAAACTACAGAGATGTGGTACATGTCCACCGAGATATATAGAAGAAAGCAAAAGCAGTGTACTCTTCAGAGAGTATTAGTCTATTATATTGGAACTTAGTGAGGAGATTCATTTCGAAAAACATGGAAATGCCCATTTTGAATTCACCGATACTAAGATGCATCAAATACCCAAAAAGAGAGATATCTTTCTGGATTTAATAAATTTTCGTGGGTGTTAGAGTTCCAAATGTGAATATTAGTCCAAATGGAGCTAATTCTGTCTAAGTAGGGCGATTTCAAACCCAGAAACCAAACACGAAAATCCATTCTCTACTTACAAGGAGCTATTTTATAATTCACACTTTATTAATTTTCTTGGGTGTTGAAGACTTTGGAAATTAAAGAAAGTAATATTACTTATTAGCCAAAGAAAAGACCCGACTCATACTCAAATTGGAGGAGAGATGTCAAATTCTTCAGCAGTGAACGTCATAACAAAAATATATTTCAGCTACGTTCAGGTGCAGTGGAAAGGCACCAATAGATCGTAATGCAGACTAATTACAGATATTCATAGTTTAAAGTCTTTAAAAAGTGGTTCAGGGGGTCACCTGGAACACCGTTGAGTCAACATCCTAGTATAAGCATTGCTTCGTTAAATCACATCCGACCATGTGATGTTCGTCCGTCAATAAAAGGGAAAGCAAAGCATCAATGATTGACTTGTTAAACCATCTATTCCTCCAGGATTATACTCAATGTACAATAATATCCCCACAGAAATCTTAATTAAGCGTTGCTGAGGAATCCGTGGTTCTTGAAGAATCCAACGCATTCAATTCCACAGCAGGACCCAACTGAGAAGGTTCAGGTCCTCCAGCCACACGGCCAAGCGCACGCTTTGCCAAAAACTGGGTGTACTTGACGTCTTTTCTCTTGAGAAGATGTTTGAATGTAAAGTAACCAACAGGCACATACAACAAGAAACAAGCCTGTAAAATCCACTCGAAAATAGAGTGTTGGACAAAAGCTAAGCTCAAGAACACAATGACAAGCTCGCTAACAAAAGCCAAAGGGAAAGTGAGGTAGAAATGGTTGTAGTGGAGTGCAAAAAGGAACCATGGAGATGTTCTGGTCTTGAGTTTGAAGGTATGGTAAGCCAAGTCAATAATATTCTGCGTACACCACGCCAAAATCAACAAAGAGTATGACGTGTGTTTTGCGATCTTAGGATGGGGGAAAATCACCCCATAGCATACCCAAACGAGACGGAGGCCATTGAAAAGACCCCAGAGTCCTGGGCCATGTTGTTTCAGCGAGACCGAAGAAGCAGAATCCGATGAGAATGCAAGGAATTTCACCACAAAGAACCCCAAGAGGGGCAACGTGGCCACCACATGGAAGAAGTCCGCGATTCCGGCGGGAAGAAACTGTCTTCCCACAAGAGGAAGCAACACTAGGAACCGGCCCAAGCAGCAGCACCAAAGGGTGAAGGAAGCGAGGTTGTAGAAGAGCACCACACGCAAATTGAGTGGTAAAGGATATAGAGGCATATTTCAGGGGTTTATCGGTGTTTTTCTTCGAGATATATTCGATTTTTTGGCGCGTTTAGTGGTTTTGGCGGGTGTAGTGGTTTCGGTGTCTTTATATTTTGATGGAATGGCCATTTCTGGAGTACTATGCCTAGTGAAGGTTGCTGGTGGCTCCAGGTGCGCGACGCGGCGACGCGACTATTTTGGTTTCGCTTTGTTAGGCACGGCCTTCAGGCCCTGGGGTTTCGCAGTGGAGGAGACCGTGGATATTCTATGCTTTGAATATTCTAAGCTTTGAATATTCTATGCTTTGAAATATTTTGATATGCTGAGGGAAATTTTCAGTTTTTATTTTTTTCATTTGAGGGTGAAATTCCGTCAGCTTTGTATTTCCAGAAAGATTCTATGTGGTATTAATCTGGTGGTGCTAACCCGAGAACCTCCTACGTATACTTCTAAGGTAAGATTTACCATGCATGCATTAGTTTTGTATGGATTTATGGGCCTGTCAAACACACTGGCGGTGCAATAGTTGAAAGCCACCCAGATTAGTGATACAATTTTTTACAGCTATGGTTGTCACATTAGTTTCTGCACATTGTGACATTAGTATCGTCTGAATGAATGGTGAATCTAATAAAATTTCCCCCGCGAGATGCACCCCGCTCATATGCACCAAGAGGCAATCGAAATGCCTTCAGCACTCCCACCCGACCCCGATCATTTTTTTAGATGGGGAGTAGAATTAACTAAAGGTGGACACAGAACATCAGTTAAGTCAGATTGGTTTATAAAACAAGTGAAGTGATAACCTAAATTCAGGGTTTATTTATTCGGAGAAAGGGGAAAGTGGTTCTATGGACAATTCTAACAGCTCGTTGACTATAGTCGCAGGATGAACATGTCAATAACGACGAAATGACCAGAATACATGTTTTGCTGTAGCATCTTTCTTTGCAATTAATCTACACTTAAGAAGTAAAGATATCAATGTGATACATTCGTTTTTGGTATTGTTTCAAAGATACATCACGCAAGTGTTTCTTCTCGTATTCTTCTCTAAAAGGTATTGAAGTTAAATTCGATAGTGAATGCATAAACTATATTATTGAATTGTGCAATAACCACCAAAATGAATCTACTCTTTGATTAAGAGAGTTTAATCTACAAAACAATAACCCCGTTTATTAAAGAGGGAACTTTGGTAATCCCCTTTCCGGAATACTGCAAACATTGGTAGGACTATAATGATCACGAATCCTTTGTAGCTACTGTACCTAACTACGTATCGAGCCACCCACACACGGGGCCACCCAGACGTTTTCATGCCATTAATTCCGAAATTAATCCCCGATGTTCTAGAATATCAAGAATCTCTTATTTTTTTATCAATTGAAGAGAAAAGGGGGATTCAACTATATCGGTCAGTGATTTAGCAAAGTGTTGGTGGCCCGCAGCACGCTTCAGGGTCGCTTGAACGGATGACAAAGCAAGCAGGAAGCGTCTACAAACAAGCAGTTCATGACGCCAATTGAGGAGGATTCATTGAAGAAATGGATACTCTACCGTAGCTGTGTGAGTGTGCCCCCATAGCATCCGGCTGCTTGAATAATGGCAAATCAAACCCTCGCAGCCCTGGAAACGAGCCCACCACCGACAATTGGGAATAATAGGCTAACGACATATTTAAGGCGGACCCCTGAACTACGAGTACGCTTGGCATACCCCGTGACTATATCCGTGCTCATGGTGAGATACCAGAAAAACTCCTGGCTTGGCTCGATCGGGTAGAAACCACGGTCACAGAATTGGGAATAGACAACCACGATGTACAAAGCTGACAAGGCTGGTTAATGGGAATTTTATCAGCTACTCGAATTAAACTAGAACTGATACTTGTGAAGACCCAATGATTATTCAACCCGGAAACCGTAGATGGGTTACTGCCATCGAATGTGTGAGTGCATCGCCCTTCCTCCCCTCGTAATCTTAAAATGTAAGCACTTACAACATCCATGGTTTGATATAGAATATTTTTATATCTTCAACCAAGCATACGACGGCAACCCATCATCCCTTACTATTTAATAGACATGGCAGTCACTTGACAGAGATGTTGATGGAAATTTGTGAAGAAAATTCGATTAAAGTTCAATGTATGCCAGTGCATGCGTCTCATCGCCTTCAGCCGTCGATCTGGTTTGGTGTTCTGTCTCAAAGCTGGCGTACAGAGAGGTTATAACCGAAAAGGCAACATTGAGCATTAACACTATTGACAAACTTGAGTTTCTTGACGCGTACTCTCGGGCCAGAGTGAAGGCTTTTACAAAGAGTATCCTCTCAGCCGTAATCATGTGATTTCGAAGCTTCCGTTCAACCTTTGTACATCGATGATAGCCGAGCTTGATGAGACCCAAGGGGAGGCTCGAGAGTTCCCACGACAACACCTGGAAAATAGACCTAGAACACCATCAAGGCATGATCACTTAAAGGGACTACAACACTTAGCCAATCACTGGCTTCCAATAGTCAATGCTGGTCCTAGAACTCCTTTACTTTTAAGAAGCTTTCCCATCCCCAATGTTACAAAAAAGAAGGGCAAGGCCTACCAGACAATTCATTTTGGTGATGTCTCGGTCGAGGACGTTTCTTTTTGTTCCGCCCACGCATGTCAAACTGATGAATCGAGCGTACAGACCAATGATGGATCCCCGAAGCGAAAACGCCGCCTGTATTCAAGTCTCGTTGAATTTTACTTTTATAAATTATATTTTTGCTAATAATTCGAACTTCAAATCGACGAATGACGCGTGTCGCGTCTGGGTGGCCCGGTGTGTGGGTGACTCGGTACCTAGTTGGAGTAGTGGGAATTCCCATATTTGACGTACCAGCCAGGCATTTATACTTCTAAGTTCTGGACACCCATTATTTCCCAAATGTGCCAGAAACACAGAAACACAGAAAGATTAAAATATTGAAAAAGAAAGAAGAAAAAAGAAAAAGAAAAAGAAAAAGAAAAAGAAAAAGAAAAAGAAAAAGAAAAAGAAAAAGAAAAACTCGTGTGCTCTCCTGTATTCAAAACATGATATTCCACTTTAGGCCCATTACTCGTCAACTGCCTTTCGCGACAAGACTTGCCTAAAACGACCAGTGCCGTTATTCATATGACCAGAACAACACAACAACATCGTCAATAAATCACGTGTTACAGTTGTGAAGTCAAGATTACGGTGTGAAAATTGTCAAGACGGAAATCAGCGACGAAATTTTCCCAAAACCTGACCTGGTTGTGTGCTCTATTTGGAATATAAACAATGGCAATAGAACAATGGGTGCTGAATAGCGAGCATTCTGACCAGTGGCCATGCTAAATTCAACCCACGCGGGTTTTTTGAACGCCAAAGCGTAAAAACAAGAGAATTTAACAATTGTTAAGAATCCAAAAGAATTGAATTTATTTTAAAAATATCACGCTCGCCGGGCCATCACGGTCGCTGGGCTCTGTAAATTGATGGCATGGAAAATTTCCACCTTCACAACACCCCACATGCTATATGCACAACCAGATGATGTGCTCACTGGGGACCACTTGTTCACATTGCAAAAACTCCCAGAAACTATTCCCAAAAACCCCAGAAACAACCAATAACCCAAAAAACATCATCGACTCTCGCAAATGAAGTTTTTCTTCCCGTTGTTCCTCGCGTTTGTTTTCGCGTTTGTCTCGGCAAATTGGGCCCCAGAAGACTACGAGATCTTCAGCTTGAACGATAAGGTCAGAAAAGACCTTGGCGCTGAAACCACGTTTTATTCTTGGCTTGGTTTACCCAAAGGCCCCAAATCTTCTAAAGATGCCATCTCCAAAGCATACAGAAAGGTATCCAGACAGTTGCATCCCGATAAAGTCAAGATAAATTCGCGATCTGAGCGCAAGAAGGCCGAGGACCGTTTCCAGAGGTTATCACTGGTGGGAAATATCTTGAAGGACGAAAACTTGAAGAAAAGGTACGATTATTTCTTAAGCAATGGGTTCCCCAAGTGGAAAAGCACCGGGTACTACTACTCGCGGTTCCGTCCCGGATTGGGCTTCACGTTTTTCATGCTCTATGTTCTTGTAAGCACGCTCCAGTATATTTCGCTCAAAATCGGCAGAAAACAGGACTTTAAACGCATTGTTGCCTTGAAAAATGACGTCAAAACTCAAGCTTGGGGTGGTTCTTTCATCCCTCCACTGGATGGCTCGTCGCGTCGCGTTACCGCATCTATGGGCAAGGATTTCCACGTGTCTCCAACTGGTGACGTGAGTTTGGTTGGCACTAATGATAAGGGCGAAATGGTTTTAGACCTTCTTGACGAGAATGATATCAACACCAACCCAGGCTTCAAGCAGTCCTTTTTCTATAAGATCCCCATTGGTCTCTGGAACATGTCCTTAGGAAAATTGACTGGGTATCACGTTGAGAATGCCGAACAATACATAAACCAGCACAAGGCCCAGAAAGATGCCAACAAAAAGGCCATGGAGATGCGTGAAAAAAAGCAGAAACAAAAAGAAAAGGCCGCAAAGAAGGTGGAAAAGTCTGAGAAGGTGGAGTTGCCCAACGGCAAGGTCATTTATAAACGGAAAAACGGGAAGAAGTAAGCTTGGCCACTGCCCAAAATACCAAAGTCGAACACCAGTATGCTCTCGTAGTCAATAAATCGTCACTCGTTTATTTCGTGCATGCAATTAAGCCTTGATCATCACGATTGATGCTTGGATACTCTATAAAGCTGATTCTCGGTCTCTTCGTCGGATGAGCTGGACCCGGGGAAGTCGTCCAAATACCGATCAGCGCCAAAGTTGATTTTGTGTCCGCCAAAATCCTCATATAACATGTCTTTATTCTCAAACTCCGCATTTGGTGACATGCTCTTGATGGGGACATCCAAAATTTGCCGACGCTCTTTCTCGCTATCTTCGTCGCCATCCTCGGGATCCTCGTCATCTGCATCCTCAAACTCGTCTGCGTAACCATCACTCTCTTTTCCTTCCTCTCGTCCTTCTTCTTCTCCTTCTCTACCTTCTTCGTCTTCCTGGTGCCTCAGGCTCACGAACTCCTCGTGATTAGTACTATCGCCGAGAATTATCGCCTGATTCGAATTGTACCCCAGGTCGTTTTCGATATCCATGTATCCAACAGTGGAAGAGTCGAAGCCAAATTTGTCTTCATCTGTAAAATGACCATCTTCACCCTCTTGAGAGTAGTCTGGGTCTGTTCCAAGAACCACATTATACAATTCTCTTGTTTTGAGCAAAACCTCGGAAACAAACCATTCCCACTTTTTTGATCCGAGGGCATCAACAATTATAGGCGATATTAACGATGGCTTGTACAACGAAGCAAACTTCACAACTTCTTCACTTACTAGAACAAGGTGGCCCATGTATCCAGGGCGTGGATTATTCGCCACCCTAAAGGCCTCCACTATAATTTCTGTTATGTTGCATCTGTCGAACAATTCAACAATCAAAAACGAGTTATAGGAATTGAGTTTTCCATTGAAAACCTGTTGAATTAAGTCAAAGACAACATTGTGGAAGAAGTTATGCCATGGGTACTCGGTGAATTGCTCCACAATCGTTTGAAGCATATGCAGATCTATCAACTGGATCTTAAAGTAGTCGCCAGCACATGGGTTTGATCTAAAAGACCTCTTTCTCTCTTCGCAAACAAATGGGTTCTCTGTGGAAACAGAAGGCTCTTCATCCTCGGTATCTTCATAAGATATATTATCCAAGCTATTCCGATGTTTGCGATCAATATCTGTATCGTTCGGTAAGGACAAGTATTGACTACTATAGGTACTTTCGTCATCTTCGTGGATAGGTTGCTCAAGAGAAATACTATCCATTGCGCTTGTAACGTGAGAAACAAACAGAGCAGTGGGTAAAGGTGCGGTGTCAATATCATCACTAATTGATTCTTCGAGGGCCGCCTGGATGTTGTTTGTTTGAAGAGCTCTTATCTCATCTCGAATACCCACGAGATGTGCAATTTTGTTGGAATTAAGTAAGATCATATTGGAGCAATGAAGGAGTTCAGCAACCAACTCTGAAATTTTGAATTTTGTAAGCCCCAAAGCCTTCTTTTCTGAAGCATCCATTGGCAGCTCCATCTTCATTAGATCAACGAACGATGGGAGTCCATCGGAGAAAATCTTGAGAAGATCCCCCAAGTAAATTGGATCTCTAGGTCCAGGGGGGTTTTGATCCAAGTCCTTAAGCCAAAGATACATGGTATGAACATTAATCTCACCTGCCCCATCATGTGATTGATTGTTTTCAGTATATGAGCCACAGTTGGAGTCGTAATCGGAATTGTTTTTTCGAATTAGCTCGATTAGAATCGACACGCAATTGGAAATCCCGTGTTTATTTGCGACTGGCCCATTTTTAGACAAGGACCGATGAAGCATGATGTCATTAAGCATAACCCCGATGATCTTGGGAGACGCGAGTTCTCGGGTGAGCTGGTTTGGCCCGATATTAGTATCTAGGTCCACCGCAAGGGTTGGGTTTGAAGAAATTGTAACCAAAGCCTTGATGAACTCGGTGGTCGAGGTTTGTCTAAAAAGAACATCTGGGTCTGGAAGCAGGTATGCGTCTCTATCAGTCGGCACAACATCCACTGGACGCAAAATGTCCATGAGCTTTGGAATCATATGCTGATCTGATAACACTGCCAATATTCCGGTGGGAGAGTCGGGTTTATCGGTTTGGATGATCTTCAAGAAGAAATCCATAAGGATTGGGATATCTATTTTGTTCAAAAAGGTATCCACGAGATGTTCTTGTTTGCGGATGAAGTTTATCAACTCAATGCAGTTAGACTCCATCAAGTGGCCCAAGATCTGGACCAAGTATGCGAGTGCAGGTGAGCTTTCCTGCAATTTGGGAAGCGACAAGATCAGCCAGAGTTTCCCCATAAGACTGGGGGTTTCAATAATGCGGTTAGAAATTACCCAGAGGTCTGCAGAGAGGATTTCTGCCGAGCACAGAATATACCGCTGTAGCTTTTCCGTACGTGGTTCTGCATCTTCTTGGTCAGCTTGAACATCAGATCCGTCGTTCTCGTTGTGTTCGACCTCACTATGAGCACAGTCATCTAGAATTGTATTTATGCCGGCCCCATTTTCGTCAGAACTGGTGTGAGAGTTTTGCGCGTCTTGTTGGTCGGTAAGGCCTGCGTCCTGTGAGGCTAGCGAGTCATGGAAAAAGTCCACACTGAGCACTATGTAATCTAGGAAACCATGCAAGATATGGGGCTGTAAAAGCAACTCCAAAAGTTTCTGCTCGCGGGCAGTTTTCAGGAGCAGCCCTCCAGCATTTGAGTCAGCGTTCAGGCTTGTTACGGACGAGTTATCTGACGAGTTAGATGTCTGAGCCTTGTTTTGTGCCTCGTTCAGGAGCAGCTGCGCAAACAGCAAGTTGTTGCCGCGGAGACTCTTCGATGAGATGGTCTTCAATTCATCCACCAATTCCTGCTGGAGGTTTTTGTCATATAGGAGGTTGTCCACTGATACCGCAGCGAAATCACTGGTGGAGTCGAGGAATTTCTGAAGATGGCTGCTTGAGCTATAAGGATTGGAGAATGGCCAGAACGACATGTGGGCGGGTAAGAAGTTTTTGACAGCAAGTGGGTGGTGACAGTATTGTTAGGTGGTAACCACAAAAGCGGGGCAATGTATTTTTTTTGTTTGTTTTTTTGCTTTCCACAAACACTTAACCACTAAGGCAATCTTTGAGGAGGAGGGAAATAACAGCACCAAACTGAAACCAGGTAGGCTCGTGCAATCAAATCGATGGAGGCTATTTTAGCTTGATGTGTCAATGGAGACCGACGTTTTTCTATTTCCAGTAGAGTTTGTCCTGGAATGAAAATATCGTCCAATTGGGTTCCACGTGGATTAAATCTAACAAAAGGCGTGCGTAAGATCCACGTTTGTTCCAGGCGTTGCTTTATTTTATTATTTCCCTAGAAAAAATAGTTTCCGTGGATCGAGTACACGCTAAGGAACCTTTTCAGTTGGTGGCAGGTTCTGTATCCTGATAATATTACAGGCGATGTAAAAAAGGGCCGTGGTCCTGATCCAGAATATTGGTGTTTGGCCTGGTGTGGCCTCGGTGCTCGAGTCCTCGGAATCACTGATCAGGCCCGGTGGGCACTGTATGCCGGATACGCAACTTGCGATCAGTGGGGCGGCGGGACGACGGCCTTCGTATTGGCCCGTACATTGGTCGGTTCGCGCTGCTCTGAATTGGGCTGATATATTAGGCTCGACGATGCGATCAACCATCCTCGGTAGAGAAATAATAGAGCAGAATGACCACGTAACACAGCATAAGACACAGCATAAGACACAGCATAAGACACAGCATAATACCCCCATTCTGCCAACATCAATCTATCGTATCAAGGTTACTCACGTAGTCAATGAGGCGGTCAAAGTCATCCCCGTAGTTGCGGATGATCCTATCACCCATGTCTTCCACCATGCGCCTGCAAGTGGCCGCGTTATGGCGTATCCATTGTTCGATGGACATTTCCTCCTCTTCTTCTGGCATTGAGGAAATGAAATCCGTGAGCGCACCATCTGCATCATTATGAAGCTCATATCCTTTGGCCGCTAGGCCAACGATATACTCTATAGTATCATCGAGCTCGCGTATTTCCGCAAGGGTAGACTCCATCGATATGGTGGGCAACATTCCATCACCAGCATCCAAGTCTTCTGTGTGTTTCTTCACCGGTGTGCTCGACTCGATTCCCAGAAACGAGATCCGATCGCCTTCCACGCCACCATTGGGGCCCGAAACAACATTAGAGCGATTTTCAGCAGAAAAAGAAGCGGCTCGTTTCTGAGAAATGTCATTATCCGCTCTTAGGCTATCTTCCTTCCTTACATTAGTCGTTGGTGACGCTTGATCAATTTCGGTGCTGGATTTGACCTTTTCACTCATAACGGTTTCTGGGCCCTTTGTTTCCTTACTCTCGGCCAAGATTGGGTCGTAACTGCTTGCCTTCTCGGGGTTGCCTGCAATACCAATGGGCACCAGTTTTAAAGGCGAGGTAGATGCCAAAACTAATTCGGGGGCTTCGGAAACAGAATCACCAATGAAGGATGTCAAATCTTTCTCTTTCTCATTGGCAGAATTCTTCAATTCGTCTCGGCGTCCTTTACCTTTCAAATCTTTCACTTTTGGTGATTCTCCCACAATTGGACTCTTGGCATTACCTTCGCTTACTGTCGTCTGCTTCTGCACGCTTGAGATTGACCTTTTATCCTCGTCTTGCCCCTTGATGGCTGTGTCGTCAATTGACTCGTCGACGAATCCATCGCCCATTCTTGCAAAATCATTCATATACTCTTTATATGAAGAGGGCGAAATCACCACTTCTTTAGTCGGACTCTCTTCTGCTTCTTGTGGTGATCTTTCAGTACCCGTATTCAAATCTGGCCTATGATCAGAAATTTCCGGCGAATTTTCATTATTATGAGGTGTTTTCTGGGTTACGTTGGCCGATGGGGTACTTTCGCCTTTAGGCTTCTTTGCAAGCCATTCTTCATCCGTGTCTTCCAAAACGCGCTTGCCGTTTTCTTTTGGATTTGGAGATGGAATTTCCTGGCGACTATTGTTGCCTGAGCTGAGCCTTGCTTCAGAAGTCGGAGCCAATTGCTGTAGTTTTACTTTTGGTTCGCTTTGGTTTTGCTTATCAACAGGTAGGACGGGATTCTCAGATTTCAGGATATTTCTTTCCAGGATATCTTTTTCCAGGATATTTCTTTCCGGGATATCTTTTTCCAGGATATCTTTTTCAAGGGCACCTTTTCTCAGGGTATTTTTTTCCAGGATATCTATTTTAAGGGCACCTTTCCTAAGGGTATTTTTTTCCAGGATGAAGCTATGCTTGGTCAGGAAATATGCCGAAGACTCCAGGCTTTTCGAAGAAGCTCGAGTCTTTTCGTTACTTTCCACAGTCTCTTCAACTTTGGGCGGCTTAGGGTGAGGTTGTAAATCTTCAAATTCTGATTGCACTTCTTTCTCAACAGGCTTTGGAGAATCTTTTTGGTGAATCACATTTTCTTTCGGGGCATCAACTTCACCTTCCATATCAATATCTATTTCGTCGTTCCCATATTCAGAAATAGCCATATCCTTGGGCAGCTTGGTTACTTTAGGTTCCAATTTCGTTTTTTCTGGGCTGAAGCTATCGAGGATAATATCGTCATCAACTTCATCAGCCTTCTTATATGGGCTTTCCCCAGCAGATTGAAAGCTTTCCGTTCCCGCACCATTAGACAGTATATCATTATCAACTTCATCACGAACAATCCCAGTAGACAGTGCCTCTTCTTGGTTTATATCGTTGAACATGACATCATCATTCTCTTCTTCTTGGTGCTCGAGATTTTGAGATGACTCCTCCCTGAAGGATTGAGCCTTTTCGGGGCTTTCAATGACGATGGTTTCCGGTACACGTGAGTTTCCATCGATTGCCTCGGGCTTTGCAATTTCCATGAGACTCGAATCGGCAGGAGCAATTCTTGCAGGTTCCGGCCCAGGCGACAAGCCCCTCATTACTAAAAGAGGCACCTTCCGGGTTTTGAATTCATGTTGGGGCAAAGTAATCTTTTGGGGCTTTTCCTCAGAATGCCCAGCAGGCACCTTCCGGATATCCCGTTCAATATATGAAAGGTTGTGCTCATCGTAGTCGCCCAAGTTCTGGTCAGATATATCGTGCACTGCCTCGGGAAGCGGGAGGACGACTTTCTTCCGCACCACCTTCATCTTACGGTCCTTCTTTGGTGAGTTAAGGATCTTGGCAATATCGCTCTCGTTAAGACCAAATTCATCGTCACTAAATCTGGACCTCAGATGTTTATTCTCCGTGGGGGTTGTTTTTGGTTCCACCTTAGGGTCAACTATTTCGGTCAGAGAGTTAATTTCCTCCTCGCTTATGGAATAATCGCCATCTTCAGATTTTGGAGATACGGAGCCAGAGCTTTCTTCTTGGAATATTGACGAGTCTGCGTCCAATGGAAGCAGGAGATCGCCATCTATCGGCAGGAGGCCACCAGGGTCATTCATTGAGCCCTCAATAGATTCACGCGCCGACTTGTGCGTGGAATGGTGGAGTGAGTCACGTAAGGAGACATGTATGGTGTCATGTATGGTGTCATGTACGGACTCGTGTATGGAGTCACGCAGGGAGCCATCCACATGATCTGTTTCGATGGGATCATCGCGAACTTCCAAGATGAGGGAGGTGGCCGATTTCGGGGATATCCCGCGTCCATTTTTGGGCAGTTTGGCCATATTTTCGAGCTTTACCTCGGTGTTTATTCTAGCGGGGAAAACTGCCTGTTTCTTTCTGCGTGGGTACCTCCTCAAAGGGCGTTCTTTCAGGTCCAAATGCGTGCCATGGTCACTCAATTGATCGATGGAGATGTCAAAAACGTCAAGTTCAGTTTGGGCAGCGGTACCGGAGGGCACAATTGGTGGCTGCGGCAGTGACAGGGACGGCTCAAGAACCGGTGACGGTGACGGGGAATGTGACGAAGAGTGTGCATCGGAATGAGACAACAGTGACAGAGACAAGTCCGGGTCCACCATTCTATGCAAAGAGTTGTTTAGGGGAGAACTTTCTGGGGATTTCGAGCGGGTCTTTCGAGTGTTTTGGTGCACTTCTTTGCCTTCAGACGAAGGAATATGTTCAAGCTCGTAGCCCTGTACAATGTCGCCATTTTGACCCGGATTTGGACGCGTGGCAAGAAAATGGCACTCGAAATGCTCATCGGTACCACTGAAGACACGGGAATTACTCTCGTGCTCAGCCCACGGATCGTCGTCAAGATCCCAGTCTGAAAGCGGACATGCGCAATACATACACATGACACAGTCATCATCAGGGTGGCGAGGGGCGAAGAAAAAGCCCGCGGTGGCCATTCCCTTGGCGGTAACCTTTGTTTTCCTGCGCGGACCGAATTTCCAGAGGTTTTTGAATGTGGAAAGCCGGAGCTGGATAGACGCGTCGGAATGAGGGTCTACAACGGTGTCAGGCGCGTTTTCCTCGGCTATTCTGTCCCAGAAAGTCGCCTTCTCTGTGTCCTGCTTATACTTGGTAAGGTAATTGTTGATTAAAGCATAAGGACATTTGGTGGAGTGGGATAAATGGAGGTTATTGACGGAGGTTTCGCCCTCGAGGTTCTTCTCTTTCTTGCCGCACCAGAAACACGTCACCTGATCGGCCTGGGTTTTCGTGGGAGTATAGTAGAAGCCTAGCTCGGCCATTTCTTCGGGGGACGGCGTCTCATGGGGCCAATACCGGAGTGTTTTGGCGTTTCCAATGCGTATTCCATCGGTAAAAGTGGCTCTGCGCATGGACTCATACTGGAGCTTAGATGCCACAGCGGATTTCGGTGGCATTTATGTGTAGGGGTTTTGCTCAAGTTTTTGATTGATTGAGGTTGTTTCGTGGTTTCAGTTTTCGTGGTTTCAGTTTTCGTGGTTTCAGTTTTCGTGGTTTCAGTTTTCGTGGTTTCCTTTTTGATTGGGATCAATCACTTCTTATCGTATAACGAGATTTTCCTCAGTCAGGCACACAGTAGGAATTACACAGGCGGAAGTACACACTGAAAACAAGATAACGGTGGGAGTATTTTGCGTCTTTCTTGGGGACTTCTCCGCTATTCAAGTGAGGCCTTCCTTATGATGATATCCTTTTTCTGACTTCTTTGTGGGTATAGAATAGTTGATACTGGTAAATTGGCAAGAATCGTTGCAAAGAAGAATCGTTGCAAAGAAGAATCGTTGAAAGTACGGCCTGCGGTGGCCATGCGCGTCGCATTAACCACTGTAAAGATTCAACGTGGTGGGAGAAGAAAACAATGGGCAATTTCCCGTGTATAAGGATATGACCACTTCTGAGTTGGATTTTTTTTTTTTCTTTTTTTTTTTTTTTTCTTTTTTTTGTCAAGGAGTATTTGGTACCAGATTCTCCGCTGCAGTTGTTTTCTGGTTGATGTAGTACTTCGGTTGCAACACCTATTTTATCGTGCGATTGCGAGTAGTCAATTTCGTATGACATGGGTGCGTGTCTACGGCTCTACTGTAAGCAATGTTCTTATGAAATTTTCTTATTGGTGGTTTGATTTTGAATTGTTATTTCAACTATTTCGTTATAAGTATTTTTTGTTTTTTTTTTTTTTTTTTTTTTTTTTTTTTTTTTTTTTTTTTTTTTTTTTTTTTTTTTTTATTT
>JAJMAK010000079.1:0-52912 GCA_030572615.1 Metschnikowia lachancei
CCAGGCCTAAGCTCGGGCTCTGCTGATGCCATTTGAACACGCTAGTCGTTGCTTGTAGCGAGGGCTGAAATACCTGGTCATAGACTAGCTTTTTACATATATCGAATCGATATATTAGGATATATTTTTTTACTAAATTTTTCACGGAGTCAATATCGATATCTAGTAATTAGTAAAAATATCAAAATATAGCTCAAAATATATTTAGCTAAATTTCGCATTTTACTAATTTTAATCTACACTGCATTGCGCGACCCGGCCCCAGGTTGACACCAGTGCACCAGGATGCTTGACTATGGAGAGTGCGAAAAATCCAACGTTAGTATTTTTTCCTCAATCAACAAGAAACCAGAAGTGTCATATCTTCATTGAAAAGCTAGCCCTCGCAGCCACGCCGAGTTACCTCTTCGCACACTACAAGCATGTCTAAAGAATTCGAAGAGGACGAGATCCGTACGGGCGTTGCCTCCGACAACGACAACAATTCTTCTGAAGGTGGGGACGACGTCATGGATGATTCTTCAGAAGAGGATGAGGACGAGGAAAACGACGAGGAGGCAATCAAAAAAGTCAGAGAAGGCTTTATTGTCGACGACGACGAGGATGAAGATGATGACGCCGTATCTTCAAAAAAAAGTAGGAGAAAACACAAGAAAAGAAAAGAAAGAGAAAGACTTCACCACGACAACGACAATGACGATGGCTTGGACGAGGACGATTTAGAGCTTTTGCGGGAAAACTCTGGTGCCGCTCCAAGACCTTCCAGTGGATCCAAGTTTAAGCGTCTTAAGCGTGCTCTGCCCGGCGATAACGAGGATGCTGATGGCGATGACGACGAGCAAAGTGCGGCCCCTCAAGGCGGCCTTAATGACTTCTTTTCCGATGACGAAGTACAAGGTGAAGAGGGCGTCTCTGAAGGCGAACAGGAGCCTGCAGAAGAGCGCAATATCTTGGATGAATTCGAGGATTTCATTGAGGAAGACGAGTTCTCAGACGAGGAAGAGGCTCGCGCACATAAGGCACAACAGCGCCGCCAAAAGGCAAAACTGAAGGGCCCCAAATTGGACACCCTGAAGTTGTCAAATGTAGACAGAGAAAGTTTACAACAGTTGTTCGAGGTGTTTGGTAACGGTGCCGAATACGAGTGGGCATTAGAGGCACAGGAAATCGAGGATGAGGGTAACAACAATGAAGAACCTACTGCTTTGGACGAGGTTTTTGAACACGCCGAATTGAAGGACAGAATGCTTACTGAAGAAGATAACATGATTCGTATCATTGACATTCCTGAGAGATTCCAAAAGTACCGTGCCACTTTGAATTATATGGACTTGGAAGCGGCTGAGCTCCAGAGAGAAAAATCTTGGATCAGTGGAATCCTTTTCACAGAGAAAAAGGGCTCGCTAGACGAGTCTTTAAAGGCTCCATTTGTCGAAGCTGTTGGAAAAGTAATCGAATTCATTTCCAAGAACAATTGGGAAGTTCCCTTCATTTGGACTCACCGTCGTGACTTCCTTATCTACACCGAAGAAGAATCTACTCCAGAGGGTACTGTGAGAAATAACGTACACAAACTTTTGTTCGAGGACGACTTGTGGAGAATTGTCCAGCTCGATATTGAGTACCACTCGCTCTACGAGAAGAAGTTGAACGCCGAAAATACCGTTGCACAATTGAACGTCGACGATGATCTTTTGAAAGACGTCAACTCACTAGAATCAATGGTTTCTGTGCAAGATCTACAAGATTACATCAGCTTTACCTACTCTGCCGAATTGAGAAAATTGAACGAATCTAAGGAGAACGAGTCGACAGAAGAAGGTGACGAAGACAAAAAGTCCACCAAAAAACATTCCAAGTATGCCATTTTTGAACGAATCAGAGAAAACGTACTTTACGATGCAGTTCAAGCCTTTGGAATTACTGCAAAGGAGTTTGGTGAAAATGTTCAGGACCAATCAACAAAAAACTATGAGGTTCCTTACAGAATTCACGCAACAGATGATCCGCTTGAGTCTCCAGAAGATATGCTTGGCAGACTTATTGAGGATGACGAGATTCTCTTCAAGGACCCCAAGAATGGTTTGAATGCGGTCAGAAAGACATATGCCGAAGAGATTTTCCATAATCCTAAAATCAGACACGAGATCAGACAGGTGTACAAAAAGTTTGCTTCTGTGAGCGTCACACTTACAGAGAAGGGTCGCAATTTGATTGATAACCACAGCAATTATGCCGACATCAAATACGCCATGAATCGCTCTCCGGCTGATTTGGTAGGAACCCCAGATATGTTTTTGAGGATGTTGGAGGCCGAGGCAAAGGGACTCGTAATTGTTAATGTCAACACTAACGACAGTGACCACTGGTTCCAGTCCATCTTCAATTGTTTGAAGTCTGATGGTACTTCTGATATCGCAGAATTATGGAACAAGGAAAGAGAATATGCTTTGACTCTTGCATTCAAGAGACTCACCAGTATGGTTGCTCTTAACACAAAGGAAGACTTGCGTCGTGAATGTGAAAGATTAATTGCTGCTGAACTCAGAGCCAGGTTTTTGACAAAGGTTGATCAAGCACCATTTACGCCTTACGGTTACGATAAAGGAACAAAGCCTAACGTCTTGGCATTGTCTTTTGGAAAGGGTGATAGTGATAGTGCTGTTGTCGGTGCCTTTGTTAGGGATACCGGTAAGATAAGTGAATTCTTTAAGTCAGACAATAATCCGTCACGCGATCGGGAAGGTGAAGAGAAGTTTGCAGGTCAATTGAAGGTTTTCATCGAACGTAATCTCCGGAACAACAAACCAGACGTCATTGTTGTTTCTGGGTTCAGCACAAATACCAAGAGGCTCTTTGACATAGTGAGGAACTTTGTTTCAATGAACAAGTTGTATGTCAATGTGGACGATTTGCCTGAAGGTACCACTCCTCAATTGATACCTGTGATTTGGGGTCAGGATGAAACAGCTCGTCTTTATCAGAATTCAGAGAGAGCAACGATTGAGCTCTCCGACAAGCCAAGTTTGGTCAAATATTGTGTTGGATTGGCTCGTTATGTTCAAAGCCCTTTGTTGGAGTATGTTTCTTTGGGAGACGATATTTTGTCCCTTGTTTTCTACGAGCATCAAAAGTACATCTCCAATGATGTTGTGAGAGACGTTTATGAGACTGCCTTCGTTGACATTGTAAACATGGTTGGTGTCGAAATTAATGAAGCCCTTCGCGATACATACACATCCCAATTGTTGCAATATGTTGCCGGATTAGGTCCTAGAAAAGCTTCTGGGTTGCTCAGAAACATCACTGCTAAATTGGGAACGTTAGTCACTCGGAGCGATCTTATCGAAAACGAGCTTTCCACAGCTAACATCTTTTTCAATTGTTCTTCTTTCTTGAACATTCCTTTCGATGAAGGCGTTACCATCAGAGATTCATCAATTGAATTGTTAGATGCCACGAGAATCCACCCTGAGGACTACAGTTTGGCTCGAAAAATGGCTGCTGATGCTCTTGACTTGGATGAAGAAGACATGACTCACATAGAGGAACAAGGTGGAATCATCTATCAATTGATGCAAGAAGGAGTGAGCAAAGTCGATGATCTAAATTTGACAGCCTTTGGCAAAGAGCTCGAATCCACATTCGGTAAAAAGAAGTATGCCACTCTTCAAAGTATCAAGGAGGAACTTGTTAATAATTATGAAGAGCTTCGAAGGTCTTTCCACTTTTTGGAAAACTCGGAGGTTTTCCGCATGTTGACCGGGGAGACTCCGGAAAGCTTCACCAGAGGCTCCATTATGCCTGTGACCGTGAACCGGGTTGGCAAGAATTACCGCGAGGAAAACGGACATATCAAATTTTTGAGGGTTTCTACAACTTCGAACATCACAGGCACAGTTGAGGAGGGTCATATTGTACGCAAGTCGAACTTCGACCAAGGACAGGTTATCCAGGTTGTGGTTTTAGATGTGAGCTACGAACAATTTACTGCTACATTTAGCACTCTTCCGGAAGAACTCCAGAAGGCATCTGTGACGAGGTTTTTCAAGGACCCCAACAAGTGGGACTTTGTTGCAGAAAATGCCGACAAGGAGAAAGAAAGAGCAAAGGAATACGCTAAATTAGCCAAAACCAGGAATGTGCAACATCCATTGTTCCATAACTTCAATCATAAACAGGCAGAGGAGTACTTAGCTCCGCAAAATGTTGGTGACTGTGTCATTAGACCATCGTCCAGAGGTGTTAACTACCTTACTATCACTTGGAAAGTCGCCAACAACTTGTTCCAACATTTAAGTGTCGAGGAAGTTACGCATAATACCGGCAGAGAATATGTGGTTGAGCGTAAAAAGTATGCGGACTTGGATCAGTTGATTTTCCAGCATGTTCAAGCGATTGCAAAGCACGTCACGGAGATGTCGCGTCATCCCAAATTCAGAGAAGGTGCTTTGGCAGAGGTTCACGAATGGTTGGAATCATACACAAGAGCTAACCCCAAAAACAGTGCATACGTGTTTTGTTTTGACCATAAAGCCCCCGGTTGGTTTTTGCTTTTGTTCAAAGTCAACGTGAACACTCCAATCACTACGTGGCATGTGAAGACAGAGGTGAACGGGTTTGTTTTGAAGGGGTTCTCCTACCCTAACATGATGAGACTTTGTAATGGATTCAAGCAAACATTCAAGTCCCTTGTTAGTGACAAAACGAGGTCGGCAAGACCAGGTCATGGCTACTAAAAATAAAGAGGCCAGGTTGACCAGTGAGTAAAATACTAAAATTTGCACTTTGTACTAATAAAATCTAAAAGACACGATGTATCTGAGCTCTTCTAATTTAATCTGCAACCTACTTTGATAAGCAAGTTCTCAATCTCGAACGATAGCTGTCTCCATCTACGTAGCATCCCATCAACCATCGTTCCCCGCCGTTCTTATCGGAGAATTCCAATCTAGAGTGAAGCACTCTTCTATTATCAAATATGACACAGGTATTCTCGGGAGACTTCACGATATATTGGTTACATCGCTCATTGATAGCTTCTTCAAATGCGATCATTCCTCGGATAAAATCGTCCCATAACTTTGGGTCTTCATCGGCAGTTATATTCAATTCAAAGGGTCCTTGAAAAGGAGGAGAATAGTTTACTTCTTTAATCAATGGTTCCCCAGTTTCAAAATCTTTCGCAAATGGATCTTCAACAATCAAAGGACGGAGATAATAGTAGTACTCATTATTGTTGTTATAGTGGAAAGTAATTGGTACAATTTTCAACGCCTCGTAAGCATCGGGGTCTTTTTGTTTGATACGTGAAGCAGCTAAAAATGAATCCGCAAAGACGTTCTCACCTCCTAGGGTCGAGTTTTTGATGAAGTGCAATAGCTGGAGTCCCGGTGGCGATTCATAGTAGCATAAGTCCATGTGCAATGGTAGAAATATATTCGTGTTCGCAATGTTTGTAGCGTTTTTGTCATTTTTCACATCAAAAAGAGTCCCATAAAAAGTCGACTTAATGTAGCCAAACTTCTGCGCCATCTTGGCCACGGGCCACAATACAGAATTGGACTCAGTTAACTCTTGTGTTTTGGGATTCTGTAGCGGATCATCAACTTGATTAACAAAGCATATTCCATATTTGTTCAAAGCCTTTAAGGCATTCCTGAAGGTCACGTCACCTTCAAGATACGCTCGGTAGTCCAAATTTAGCATTCTCATATCCTTGATTAGGTCTTTTGCTTTCCAATGAACCTTCTCTATGGTGAAGTATTTCCCCTGAAGCCTACTATGTACATTTCTCGACTTCTTTAAAAAACTTTCGCTATAAATTGAGATTTGTTTTGTCTTATCATGATGTTTCCATTGTACCTCTAAATGGTCCTCCCCATTTTTGCTCATGACTGTGGGGACACCCAATATTTCGAGATGTTGGGCCACATTCGCAGTGGTAAAGGACTTTTGCCTTGTTGAAACATCAACTGATTCTGGAGATTCACATGCATCTCTGAGGAAAATTGTGCTAAAGGAGATGTTGAAGTGTGGGGTGTCCTGAGCTGCGTCGATACTATCATTGTTATCTCCGGATATAACCCCACTCCCAAAACCCACTGTAATTTGTTTGTTGTCAAATGATGCTACTGTAAGATACTTGCGGTAACAGAAAGTAATTCTTGAGGATAAAATAGTGGGTTTAGTTTTTCTGAAGAAAATCATTTCTTTGAGGAAGTCTTCAATCTTGTGATGGGAAATTCAGATTTTCACAGATTATATAGCCAAGTTTTGTGGGGTTGATTATTGTGCCGGAGGGTGTGCAACAGTGGGGTAAGCGTGCGAAATATGATTGATTTTCCAAAAAAAAAATAAATATTGATACCCACGAGGTTCGAACTCGTGCCTCCGAAGAGACCAGGAAAGTATGGTAAGGTAACCTTACCCTGGCGCCTTAGACCACTCGGCCAGAGTACCAAATTTTGATAGTAAAACTGATTTAAAATAGCACAAGTCGAACACCGCTAAGAGAAAATATGTATGGGAATTTGGGGCGAATATTCCTATTCGTTTCGCTACTCAAGTATCGCAGACTATAAACAGTATTTAAGAGTTGTTGGAGCCATGTGCTTTAGTGCCTCAACATAAGGATCCCCTGATATCCTAAAATGTGTGTATTTGTTACTTTGTACATGTATAACCGATATTATAAGGCGCGGTGGTGTGGGTGGGGGATACAAAAAAAAAAATACAAAAAAAAGATACAGGGCGGCCTAGCACTTCCGCCTGTGATGCCTCAGCACTTTTTGGACTTATTTCTAGAGGCTCGGGGCGAGCACCGTTGGGAGACGGTTTGGAAAGCTCGTCATAAATTGGAAAGCTATTCATAAATTGGAATGGAAAAAGCGCAAGGACCTTGAAACTCTTCACCATTTTAATTTTGGAACGCCGAGAGGCTAATGGAGACAATGAGCTTCAACCTCTTCTGCATAGGCAAATGAAGAAGATGTTGGAACATACGAAGGTTCGGATAGGGTGACGTGGTCTACAGAGCGGCTAGAGTAAGGAGGAAGGTATAGGGCCCGGGAGAGCTGGATAACTTCATTAAGCCGTACTCTATCCAGTTGTGTTTTCAGGTTTTTCTCTACATTTCTTATAGTTTTGGTATCGAACATCCTAAACTTGACGCGGCTTGATTAATTTCTATAATGCAACGTGATATACACAACAAATGTCTATAAAGTAAAAAGTCCTGACCTTCTCTTACCGAAAGGATACACAACAAGCGCAGCAGCAAATAATCCCACACTAATTCCGATAGAAACCTCCACCATTGTTGCACCAAAACTCAATGAGCTTACATCAGAGGCTTCAGGAATCTGGTTAGAAGAGTTGGTGATTTGGTTGGCTGTATTGACACCAGCGAGCAAAGTACTCTTAGAAGCAATACCCGAAGGAACTTGAACAAAAATTGCCGGCAACATTGCACTGACTGCCATTCCTTTTCCAACACGAGAGTACATGTTACCCAAAATACCAATGATGAAGGCACCGATGGCTGCAGTGAACTCTGTCACGTTAGCGAAGTGCTTACCCGAGAAGTAGGTACCGACGTAAGAAATAGCCGTGATAAGAGTCATCACAGGTAATTGGTCCCACCGGGCCTGATTGATTAAGCCCAAGCAGACGGAGAAAAGTGGAACCAACAAAATTCTCCATCTATCATCAATTCCATGACCTACAACACAAGTTGCATCATTTGTTGCTTTATGATCAACCCAACCATACAACGCAGCACCCAAGGTGATACCGAAACCTAAGAACAATGAGTAGATAATAGCATAGAACATTCTCACCGATCCGGCAACAAGGTTTTTGGCTTGGAGTTCAAGCGAGCCACAAAGAATAATATAACCAGGAAGAATCAAGGCCAACGAACCCTGAGCTATAGCACCGAAACAGAAATGCTTACCGCCTTGGATCGAACCAATTCCACGAGCGATGAAAGAAACAACAATCGATGCAGTCACCTCAAATATAGAGGAGTACAAGTGTGACTTGGATGACATGAAAAATTGTAAGTACCCAACAATGAGACCAATTCCAAAAGTTACTGGTGCATCAAGCCAGCCTCCACCAAAACCCCAGGTGCACACGCATGCAGACCCAAGGCCAAAGAGGAAGACGCAGATCCAAGGGTTGTAAAGGTTCTTACTCTTCAAAAGCTCTTCAAGCTTAGCGCCTGCTTCCTCCACACCGGCCAAGTCATGAATGACATCCTTGTAGATTTTGTGGGTGTCAGCCAATTTGGATAAGTTGAGGCCTTGAGCACATCTGACTAAATGCACCTCGGATGTTCTGGTTGCAGCATCACCAAATGCAACAATCATTGTACCAGGAAAGTATACGAATTGTCCATCGATCTCGAGTACACGACTGGTCATCACCATATATTCTTCCAATCTGTGGGTTGGGGCACCGAACAACATGAGCGCTCTACACATCCTGATGATGAAACGCTGTCTCTGCAATATATCGGCGATATGGACAGTAATCCTCAACTTCTGATCCTTCTTCTTGAACTTCTTGCCCATTTTTCTGGGATCGGGTTTGGAAATCTTAGGTGCTTTTGGCTTGGCATTTTGAAAGGAAGGAAGTTTAGCCGCATCTCCATCTAAACGTTCACCTCCTTCTTCTTCATCAGAGCTGTAAGCACCCGGTGCGGAAGTATCCTTTTTTTTACCACCATATAATTTCCCAGCTAGCTTTTTGGGGCCCAGCGTCATTTTGCCCTTTAGGTTTGAGAATTCATGGTGGGTATGCGATTTAGTTCCTTCCCCGGAAACAAATTGCTCATCAGCTAGTTTGCCACCAAAATTTGGGCCTAAGGACGATGAAGATTTATTTTCCCCAGGGTTTTGATATAATTTTAACAACGATGACAATACACCCGCATGCACATGTTTTGGTGGGGCAATATATTCGTCATTTTCGAAAATGTCTTGATCGTGTAAATCATCCTCAAGACCGTCGTCGAAAAAATCGGGGTTGGGCTGATAAAATGACTGGCTGGTGCCTTGTGTAGACTGGTCGAAAGCACTGGGGCTAGAGGTGCCGACAGACTTTTCATGGTCCATCAAGAAGGCCGTGGATTCGGTTCGGGTATCATAGTCGGAGGTGTCAGAAAATCCTCTCAGGTGCTGGAGCTCTGGGGCATGGGCATAAATCAAATTCTGGGCTTCCTCACCAAGCTCAGAGAAGTTGAGGTTTCTCATCTCTATGGGCTGGTTTGGATCTAATCCCACCTCTTTCTCCTCATCAATGGGCTCTTCGTCGCGAGTACTTGCACCAGGCGTCAAGCCTCCTCCACTAATGGACCCACCGGCGAAATTCAAAACTTTACCTAGGAAAGTATCAGATCTAGAAGGAACGGTATTATCCGATTCCCGAGCATGGTCAGCTAAAGACATCAGTCTGAAGATTCCGCCTAAACCATTTTTCTTGGTGGAGCTCTCTCCGGAAGAGTGAGACGTACGCAGTCGTCTAATATCGGCGATATCCATTTCTGCAGCGGGCAACACGTCCTCGTCTTCATCATCTGAGGAATCGTCATTATATTCCGTGACCGGGTTGACTAGTTCTGGAGCATCTTCATCATCTGAGTCGTCGTCATCATCTGAGACACCACCTTGATTTGTGGTGGGAAGGTCGAATCTAAAATTTGGAAGAGTAGAAGAAGCTTCCACCGGGGTCTCGGCCAAAGAAGCATCCAGGTCCGATTCATCATCTGGTTGACCCGAAGCAAAGTTTTCTGTGGAAGAAGTGCCCAACACCGAATCACCAAAGGTTTTCGAGTCGGGAAACCGGACTGTTTTTTGGCCGGGGGTGAATTTTCTCTTGGCCTTAGCGAGGTTTGACTTGGCATTGATTTTATTCTCTTTCTTCCGAAGATTGGCCAAGTTTACCGAGGGAACATTGATATTTGAGTGATAGTTCAGGTCTTCATCTGAGGAGGAAGAATTGTGATCAACCATGTTTTCACAGGAGAAATGCTATGTGATGTTGGGTGTACTGGAAAGATAATGAAGTGAAAATCGGAGAAATATATGAGCAAACAAGCGATAGCAATTCTTTCTTTGTTATTGCTTCTTCTATTTGATTTGTGCCTATTGCTATAATATGATTTCTTTTTTTTCTAATTGATTGTATAACTCGGAAAAGAAAAGTCGGAAAAGAAAAGTCGATCACTAATAGGGAGCAAGAAAGAAGAAGATGTAGTAGAAAGACCGGTTCCACTTAAGTACTACTGCACAGCATGTCGGAGGAGAACATACCCCATAAAATTTGAGTCGGCACCTATGTAGGTTTGAAGAAAAAATGTTGCGTCATGGTCGTGCACCACGGGCGGAGGACTTTGCTGCTCAGGCATAGAAGTAGCGCTCGGCAGAAGGTGGACGCGGAAGGTGGAAGGCACCAGGGCCAAGAGTTGCGACCCATAGCAAACTTTATGAAATGCCATATCGAACCTGAGACCCCCTAAGGATTCAATTTTTGCACCGTTGTTTTAGGAATGTACGGTTGTTTTGGTACTTCTGTTTTGGTACTTTTAAAATGCAAATATTGCAAATATAAATATTTTGCTTCAATGTAATTTTGGCTCTTGTTTTTCTTTTGCTCCAGTCTGTTTTTGAATCTGCCGAGGCATCTAGGCCCTGTTCGATCTGGTATTCAATGCAAAACCGCACCCACGTTATTCTTAGAACTCATTCCATCACAGGCACGTCGCGAAAGCCCTGCAGACTTGCTTCCATACAGTTTTTCTGACGTCAGTTTTTTTTTTTTGAAACCCGGCTGGGACGTTAATTGCCCAATTTCAGTCAGCACTTGCTATCTTGGGGTGCATTATATAAGTGAAATTGGGCACATTTGCGTCTTCAAAATATGTAATCAAACGTTGATGAGGTACCCAAGAAGGTAAAAGAACAAAAAATATAAAAAAAAAACTACATCCCTGTAATTTGTCAAGGTCGCGGAATAGAAATAAAACTTAGTTGTTTCAGAGTGAGAAACTTTTTTTTACTCTTTGTCAGGCTTAGATAACTAATGAGAATCTCCATATTATTATATTAATGTTCAAACTCAGTAAACTAATAGCGCTTATCCAATGAATAAATACACACGCTAGGGCCTTTTTGGACACTAAAACAAGAAATAGACAAAAGAAAAAGCAACTTACGTGAAGATATAAAATCCAAGCACACGTGACTGATCTATTCTTTCAGTCAGATAAGCATACTCAAAGTTTCGACAGTCAATTCTCACAATGGGCAAATGGACCGGGGAAGGTACTAACACATCGGCCTTTCTCTTTCTAAGATTCTCCAAGTACTTCACCACTAAATAGTTCACTTACAAATAAAATAACATCAATCTCCTCTTAAACACTCTCCTCCCATTGCACCCCACAATATTCCACAACATATCCCACATGATTTTCATCCAAGGAAGGAATATAGTCCAGCGTATCTGTTGCCACGGTAATAGTTCCCCAGGACATACCGCTTAAGATATCCGCCACCAGGCTGTAGCTGCCCTTTTCGAGATCAATGATTGCCTTCGGCATCAACTGAAGCTCAAATTGACGACTAGACGATGGGTTGTAGGCAGGGTCAGGCACCGTGCCAGTTGTAAATGCTCTGGCAACGTCATCTTTTCCGCTGTATAGCAAAGGCTTTCCACCCAAGCTGTACCGAAGCACTTGAGAAGGATTATGGCCCACGGTGCTGGAGAAGTTCTCGAAATGCTTATCGTTCAACATGTTTGCAATCTTACTGTTCTCGGGGTTTAATGCGGCAGAAGAAGACGTTGCCGAAGAGCTCGACATGCTTCTCTCCTTTTTGGACTCGCCGGGTTCAGTCCGATCAATAAGATCCTTATATTTCTCCAACTCTGGCTCGATAGTTATTTTCTTGAACTTTTCAGCCTCGGTGAAAACGAAATATCCAGGGTATTCAGGGAGAGAAGCTGGTGGGCTTTCTTTGGCACCAGATGCCTTCTGGGTTTCTGCCACTTTAGATACAGAGGCATATGTCGGTTTTTGAGATTCAGCCTTCTGTTCTTTCACAGGTGCTTGATTGGTCTTCTTTTGCGTGTCGAAAGGATTGCTCGAACTTGCACCAAAAGGATTGCTCGAAGAAGATGCAGATCCGTCGGAGGTAGAGCTTCCAAAAGGATTTGCTCCAAATGGGTTTCCTCCAAAAGGATTTTTTGTCTCGCCAGATGTCTTGGTCACATCAAACAAGTCTTTGGTCAACTCAATGTGCAACTTTTTCTTCTCCTCGAGCTTTAATTTCGCGTCTAAAAGCTCTTGTGCCTCTCTTGCTTGTTCTTGTTCGATCTCAGCGATTCTACTGGGATCTTTGCACACTCCTCTAATGGCTCTGACCGACCCTTTCTTCCCCGAACAATTTCTTGTGTCCTTGCAGGCGAATATGTAAATTGCCCGGTCATAGGGCTGGTCTGGGAAAGGAGCAAATGCCTGGAGTAGCAATGCCATATGTTTTTGGCAGTTCCCGCATTTTAAATCTTGCTCTTGTGGCCTGGAGTTTGGATGAAGCCATACCGGTTGGCCACCCATGAAGGTATCTTCGATGGTGGGCTCCTCGTCATCCTCGTCAAAAGCAACATCGGTAAACCCGAGAGTCACTTCTAAATTTTCATCGAATAAATCTTCTTCATCCGAGGAATATTCGTCGTGGCTTGACATTTTCTTTTGCCTATAGGTTTATTATCTCATCGACTGTGCGAGATGAGAGATGAGTCGGAGGTGTTTTATGGAGGAAATGCGAGCAGTGGGAGAAAAAAAAAAACATCACCATTTTATATGAATATTATTGTACATTTCAGTTTTTAAGAGTTCTTTTATCTTCTTCATCTCTTTATGGTTCTTATTTTTTTGTCAATAGGAATTGTTTCTAAAAGAATAATTTTCTGCGGGCAAATAATTTTAGATTATCTATTTACAACGACGGACGCCTTTGCGGGACGCCCTGTCTATACATACAATCACGCTGTTAGCCATGCCATCTTTCATTGGCATCAAAACAAGCTTTTTCTTATAAATAACGGGGAATTTCCGTCTCCTCGTAGACCTCAATCCTATCACCTTCTTCGAACTTCTCCCAGTTTTGGAATGAGAGACCGCACTCCGAGCCCTTGGACGCCTCGCTTATATCTTGCTTAACATGCTTAAGCGAGGACAAAGTGCCGGAATAAACAATCTCTCCTTTTCTAACCACACGGACTTTTGAAGATCTCTTCAAGATACCGGTGTTGACTTTACAACCAGCAATCTTGGTGATGGTCTTATTTTTGCCTGTGATGTTGAACACGTTACGAAGCTCGATCTCGGCAAGTACCTTGACCTCAATGTGCGGCTTCAATTTCGACGTGAGCTCGGCTGTAACCTCTTCGATCAACCTGTAAATCACGTTTTGCTCGTGGATCGTGATACCTAATCCGTCGGCTTTGGACTGAATCGCTTTAGGCACTTTGACGTTAAAACAGAGGATCTGTGCATCCAAAGCATCGGCCATGTCCAAGTCGGATTCAGTGGGCACACCCGCTTCGTGGGAGATGACTTGTGCACGAACCTCGTCATTTCCAAGTCCATCGAGACTTTCTTTGATGGCCTCCGCTGAGCCAAAAACGTCAGATTTCACAATATATTTGAGAACCTTTGCCTGATCAGCTTCACCGTCAATAAACTCGCTTGCATCCAAGCCTGCCAACTTAAGCTCGTTAATTTTTTCTTGTCTTTCCAAATCTTTAACTTCTTGTTGTCTCTTTTCGTTGATCAGCTCAATGTCTCTGGTAGCCTGGATTTGTTTCTCGCGGCTTTCACGGTTCAGTACAACCTTCTTACAAATCTGCTCCAGCTTGGCCTCGAGGATCAACAGTCCTGAATGAGGAAGTTCTTTCCATCCCCAAATCTGAACAGGAGTTGATGGTCCAGCCTTCTTAACAGTTTTGCCATGTTCATCTTTCATACCTCTTACTTTACAGTAGGTATTTCCTGCCACCAAAAACGTCCCTGGTTTAACCGTACCTCTTCTCACCAACACCGTTGCCACGTTACCCAAACCTTTAACGACCTCAGACTCGATGACCCATCCTACACCCGGAACACCATCAAATTCGGCCTGGAAGTCACTAAGTTCCGAAAGAGTGATGACGGCCTCCTCGAGTTTATCCATGTTCAACCCTGTTTTGCCACTCACCTGCACTGTTTGAGTTTCACCACCATAATCTTCAATATCAACCTCGTATCTGGCGAGGTCACTCAAAACCTTGTCTATTTTAATCCCCGGCTTATCGCACTTGTTGATGGCAACAATCATAGGAACCCCCGATTTCTTTGCATGTTTCACCGCTTCAATTGTCTGTGGCATCACAGAGTCATCGGCGGCCACAACCAAAATAATGATATCGGTAACAATTGCTCCTCTTTCACGCATACTCAAGAAAGCCGCGTGTCCTGGGGTGTCTAAAAAGGTGATTTTCTTTTTGGAGATTGGCGTGGTCACCGAGAAAGCTCCAATATGCTGAGTGATACCTCCAAATTCTCCTTGCACAATGGCCGATTTACGCAAATGATCAAGAATTGTGGTTTTACCATGATCAACATGCCCCATGATGGTTACGACTGGAGGTCTGGACTTAAGTTTTTCTGGCCTCTCTGGTGGTGGAAATAAGTCCATACTCGCAGCTTCATCGCTCATGGTGACATCAAAACCATATTCGTCTGCAATAAGCGAAGCGTTTTCCTTATCTAAAATATAGTTATGAGTCATTTCTTCAAATCCCAACACTTCCAACTTCTTCAATAAGCGCGATAATGGAACACTCATGATAGTTGCCAAATTGGAAACCGTCACGAACGTAGGAATGGCGATTTTGATTTTCTCTCTTTCTGGCTGTGATCGAGGTTGATTTTGGCGACTTGTACCCTTCGAGGGTTTATTTCCATGTTTCGTTTGCCCCCCTGGAGCGGACTTCTGCTGTTGCTGTTGCTTATGACTCTCGTTGAGCTTCTGTCGGATTCTATTATACTCTTGAAACAGTTTCTCTTGTGTGGAACCTTTGTTATCCTGGACAGGAAAAGATCTTCTGTTTTCGCTTCCTGAAGGACGTGGGCCATTGTTTTTGTATTGTTTTTGCGGGGGTGCTTTTCCACCTCTTTCCCCATCTTTATTCAGGTAGAGTTGGGCAAATCGATTGGGCTTTTTAGTGGTTGCTGAGCCTGTTCCGCCACCACCAACTTTTGGAAGGTCTTTGAACGTCAGTAGATATGCCCGCGGGTTACCGAAACATCCAGTGGTTCTTGAACGAGCGATATTGCGTAGATTATTCATTAAATGTTCGTTCTATTTTCTGTACTGAAGAACAATATTATTTCTGATTAGGTGAAAAAACGCGAGAAGACTTGTAAGACTGCGTACGCTATATGCGGCAGGTGACCCGTGTGAGGATTTTGCATAGACAAATTCGAATCTTGTCATGGAGTTAAATTTTCCTGAAATTTTTCCCTATTTATATGCTAGTATGAATAATAATTAGAGACACTATGTCTAGAGAATGACAAGAGTGAATCGACATGAGGCGAGTCTCATGAATCTCTTTTGGTGGTGGGTGTGCGTCATACCTGATTTCACATATGTGGCCATTTCTCGTTCTAACCAGTAAAGCTATAATCTCCGTTCGAGGAGACATAGCCCATAGATTTGCTCTCATTGAGCGTTGCGATCAAGTCATCTATATCTTTGAAGTTTTTGTCGTTACATGCAAAATTGCGATGCCTATTCGAAGCAATATGTTCTTCAAAATGATCATACTTGACCCTGCAATTTTCGCAGTAGCCGGGTCTTGACTCGGCTTCTTTCCTAGGATCATCGACCCTGTGCATTTGACGCTTCATATAGATACGCCTCTTGAGGTTGTTCAAGTTCCTGGATGGGACTTGGGAAACTGTTGGCCCAAGGCCATTTCCTTGTTGTGTATGATGAACTGCGACGCTATTTAATGCCGAGTCCATCGAGAATTGCATGGCATTAGACGCGCCGTTATATCCCGATGCTGCAACATCATAGAATTTGGAATTGGACACATTATTTTGAAAAGGCTGGATTATTGACGAATTTCTCGATAACATCAGGGGTGGTTTGAAAAACGGAACCGTGCTTAACTCACCAAGAATGTCATCTTCGTTTGATGCTTGTATTTCTTCAATAATAGTCTCGTTGGCTTGTGCAGAGCCATCACTTTTCGTGTCATCGGCATCTTTCTCGCAAGTATCTGTGCTTGTACTTGTTCCGACGAACATGGAACGTGCTAAGAATGGCTTTCCCTTAACAGACGTGATCATGAACGATGCCTTCTTGAGAAGTTCTCGGTATTCTTTTGTGGCCTCGAATTTTTGCAAACGGCGTAGTTTTTTTCTTTCCAGATTGTCGGAATTATCAATTATAAAGGGACATTTTCCGTCGAGGGTGAAATGAAATGATGGGTACGAGTTAGACAGCCACTCCCTCACAATAATCGGGCGCACTGCCTGAGAAAGGTCGTAAACATAGACAAAGTTTTTCTCAAGGTAGTGTAAATCATCTCGTCTGGCGTTTGGATCTCTGTCAGTAGACCCGAAGATTTTTTCTTCCTTCAAAAGATGTGATAGATTTCCTGTACGTTCTTGGGTAGCAGATTCCGAAACTCCCAAATTTTTCAAGAAACGGAAAACTTTATCAAAGTCCCAGACTTTGGTCTTTAACGATAATGCATCATGGAAGATGTCATTGACGGGGTACGATCTTGAAGTGGAGAAGCTACGCCTGCTGACTATAATGGTGACATCTCGATCATAGAACGGCACAATCTCACATCCAACCAGTTTCAATGCCCGTTGTGCTCTTTTTTGTTCTTGCTGCTGGGTTGGATTTTTGGAATCACATCCCTGGGTGTCAAAATAGACGACAGACTCGCGCATGATCTTTCTCCATGAAGTCTGCCAAGTTTTTAACTCGTCCCCGACGAGTCGGGCAGATTTAGCAGCTGTTGAAGTAACTATGTTAGCAGAAGTAGCTGTCGATGCCTTTTCCTCGGAGACATTAGTATGGGATTTAGTCACGGATTCGACTTGTGTGTCGACGTTTTCCTTCATTAGGCCATTTCTTAGTGTGGTTCTGGAGACCGCAGTGGATCGTGTTTTTTGTTTTTTGAGCACAGGCAGAGGTACATTCCCACACGTTTCTGTCAATGGTATTCTCCTCGATGCAACTGTGCCCGAATTGGACCTTTTCCTGGTAGTTTGATCCATGTTTTTATGAAGATTTTATGAGGAGGTGATGTTTGCTGGCGCTTGTTTACTCTGAGCGAAGAATCGATCCCAGGAAATGATTTTTTTGGGTTTTTTTTTTCTTCCTTTTCCTATTCTTGACGATAGTGACCTTTTGTTTAAGATGTTATAAAGAATTATCGCCACGCTAGAAGAAACACCAAAAACCAAGACTCCTAGTTTGTAAGGGAAGAAAAATCGCCAGCTTTCTTGGTTAGAGTAAGACGAGCCTCCGAGGGTAAAAGGCGCCGGCTGGAAAAGCAGCGCCGGCTGGCAGGCTGGCAGACAAGCCCGTCGCGGGTAGCCAAACGAGAAGAGCAGATTCGCGTCGCAGGCCTGTAACCAAAAACAAGGCAGCAAAAAAAAAAAAAAGGCGCGTGGTGCAACGATTCAAAAGGAGAAGGGAGAGCGCGTGGGTGTGGCTCACTGCCTGTCTAGGGCCATTCTAGGAGGCCTGTCTAGGACTCAAAAGTAGAGTGGAATGTAAACAACCCCAAGGAAATTTAGGGGTTTGCAAGATTTGAAACCTCAAGAATGCTTTCCGGTCTATAGTTTGTCAGGAGTTTGAAAGAAAAAAGGTGGGAAAGAATGAAAATATATGGGGGGTATAAAAATTGGGAGTTTCTAAATATGGGAGGTTCAAATCTTAAGGCTGCTTTCGGTGTAACTTTTTTATGAGGCCGTTAAGCACAGTTCAGTCACGCGGCCAGCAGAACTCCTGATAGCGCGATAGCGCCTACCTCTTGGTGTTGCACGGAACAGCTGGCTGCGAAAAGAGGGACTTGATGATGCGCATTAAATGTTCATACTCTTGAGACAATTTAAATAAGTTCCATTAGTACTGTATGGATTTTGTTATGAAATACTTTGATTGAATTCCGAAGGGTTCACCATTAAGCATGTAATTTTGATGGAGGTTGCTACTTAGCAACAACAAGTTTGTTGTGGGTTTTCTGTGGGCTGTGGATTATTCGATCCTTATCGACCCTAGCAACTACTTTTGGGCGTACATTTAACGTACGTTTTGGTAATCTCTGGTTAGTGGTATCGCATAGTATGCAAAGACTATGGGGGAAGAAAATATGGTGATCTATTTGAAGGGCAAATCCCGGCGTTTTTACCGTCTCTAGCTGTGTAATCCTCTAGCTAGTACGTGACAATTTGCCGTACTTAGTCGCACGCCTTGAACCTGAACGTTCCATTTTGACCACTTATGCTACTCTCATCTACTTCAGAACCTTGCTACCTTACTCTTCCGCTTTAGGACCTTGCTCCCGGTTTTATGACCTTGCTCTCGGCTTTAGGACCTTGCTCTTCGGTTTAGGCTGTATCTTACCGATGCTGTGATACTCTGGTCCATTTTGGGTTATCATCTCTAAACCTGGCAGGATGCACGTTCACTGACGTATGCGAGTATCCCTTTGACTCTTCTGCTTTAGGCAATAATGCCCCCAATCGCCAACGTCTCAGGTTCGTCTACTCTCTAGTCTCTTACAGAAATCCCAGTCGCCTTCTTCGAAGGCTTATTCCGGGAAAATATAAATAGGTGCTCTTTTCACTAGGGAAAGAGCTTTTTAGATCATCATTGAATATATTTAATATGCAACTGGAATCTAATAAGCTGATTAAAAACTGATATGTATACATAAACGACCCACCTTCATAAATACCAGAAGCTATTTTGAGAGACATAATCCATACACCTAGACTTTGAGTGAAACACCTCGACAGGAAAAGTTCGTCTCGGGATAAAGAACCGGGCTACATTGCCAAAGTACCTAGTGAATCGATCTGCGTTCATTGTACCACTGGTCACTATGAGTTTGAGATCACGTCTACGGTCGAGCAAGTTTCTGAACAAGTCCAAAAGCACATATGTGCTTAAAGAACGCTCGTTGGCCTCATCCATGATGATACACGAGTACTGCTCCAAAGACAAATCTTCTAGGAGTTCACGAAGCAAGATACCTTCGGTCATATACTTGATTCTTGTTTTGGCGTGAGAGGTTTTATCTCCGAAACGAATGCTTTATCCGACATCTTCCCCCAACTTGACGACCATTTCTTACGAGACTTTTGCACTTCAAGAGGGCCATGCTAAAGCTCACTATTCCCATATTAACACATCATTTTATTTTATGCTTAATAACTATCTTTTCTCTCCATGTCCCTAAGATAAGCTCACATAGTTTCTGTTGAAGTCTAGTAGCCACCTGGTAGACTCAGTCATGTCTGGGTTAGCCAAGACCTCGTAGACCGTTATATCATGAGTGTATGGACTAGTACACTTCAGGACTATTGGAAGTAACAGAACTATCATCATTGGACTTGGAAGCCAGTGTTTACTGATTCATCAAGACTGTTGGAACTTATATTTGTAGCTTAGGAATTGATTCAATATAAACCTAAAGAATAATAGTCAACCTTAAAGAAGCGAGGTTTGAATGGGGTGTGCGGGTGCTCCTATATATGTATTTATATATATCAATGAGGAGGGCTGCCTTGATTGCTATGATTGCTATCACTGTATCAGGCATGCTTTACCTCAACATTCTCCTCTATAATGACACTCAGGTTTGACTTCCTTGAGTCGAGTCATCATACACCAAACAAATGTCCTCACGCCCAATTTCATAACGACACCTAAATTACGAGATTGAAATTAAATCGGGGATAGTGGTATTATTGCTAACCTTTTCCTGTACTTATTACACAGACTGTTTCACGGTTTTTGTTTCACTACCGTCATAAGAACCGCCGAAAAGACAAAAAAAACCCTTCATCACTAATTAACGAGAAAGTAATATAGTGTGAAGGCGGCAGCAGCAGGAACAGCAAAGGGTGCATCAAAAATTGATAGCAATGCACAAAGTGCACCGAATGCACGAATTGTTTCTTTTACAAACGTTTTCAAAATGGACCAAAAGTCTCTCCGGTGCAAATTTTCATTTCTCTTTTTCATTTTTGGGTCCACTGAAAACCCATGAGGCTTAAGCATCTCATTCATATCCAAATCAAAGTGTGCTGGAAATTCCAATAAAAGACCCAGGAGTTTTCTGAGCTGATCAATTGCAGCTGAATGTAGTTGTTCGCTGTTCATTTCTAAAAACTTCATTTGGTCGTTTAATGAAGGAGCTTCTGCCAATTCCCTGGGGTCTAAAGATGGGATGTCCTGGCTCACGCCATTTAAAATCAGGCCCTGACCAGCAGATACCACCAAGGGAATTGATGTGAGAAGAAGAGCGATTAAATATTTTGAGTTCATTTTCGTTTTGTGTTATTCGTATTGCTTGTTATGTTCTGTTTGGTTATAAAAGTTGTGATGTATTGGTGGTAAATTTTTATACCAGATTGAGGGAAGTTCATGGCTATAAATACAATTTTTACGAAGAGTGATCCTCGGAGATTCAATATGCTTTTGAAAATTTTATTGTGGGGCGTATCTATCAAAGCAGGGGTTTCCCTGTTCAGACATGTCACTTTGATACTGCCATATAATCCTTGCATTAAACGAAGGAGTGACGTGGAGAAATAATAACTAAATGACCCAAGCTCTGGTTTGTAGTCCCAAAGGTGCAGTCCTGTTGCCATTATGAGCTTTTAGGGTGTAACTTGAGCGATGCTTACTTGATATTGATGGATGACGCTATGTGTCAGGGCTCTGAACACAGTTTCCCCGCAAAATGGTTGTCATTGATGGTGTTTTTTTAAACGCATAATGAGAAGTCATTCTCCAAGTACCCCGTCAAAAGAGGATCTATATTATTCCATATTGAGAAAAGGTATACTGTCACTAATATACCTTTCATGCAACTCCCCGCTCTGATTACCATCGGGGAGACAGAACAAATATTTGACCAGAAAAAAAATTCGCCCTACTGATAATTCCTAAGTCTTATACTGGTCATGTGGTTTGTGGAGGCTATTTTTGTAACTTTTGTTAGTCTCTACTTGCTTCCAATGACTAGCTCATCTAGGAATGAGCCCTGGGGGCTGGAGGCCAGCAAAGCAGACATTCGTTCTACCGTAAAAACGATTTTTTTTTCTCTTCATTTGTAAGTCTAATTCTTTTTATTATAAAGAAATATTCTAGAGCTGTGACACCCCAATGGCAATAAATAAACACTGCCGAATAACTATATTAGCCTTAGTCTAATCGTCTACGCGAATCTCCTGCCACAACAGTACTGGGCACGATATCAACACTGAGTAAACCTATCATAGAAGTAAAACATGAGGCAATCAAGAAAAAAAAGTAGACCTTATTTCAGCAAGTGCTGCATATCAACACAAGTGCTTTTTTAAAACTGTTGACTCTCAAAAAAAAAAAATAGACATTGTTTCCAAGATTATCATCAGGAATACATGGCTATTTTTCTGCCTAACAACTAGGCCCATATGGCCGCACATTCCAGGCCAAAATTCCGAACGCGCATCAGATCACACCACACCACAGTGACAACACTGCACCGACTTCACTACACACACTGTGTCACGGCAGATCCACACCTCGTTAAAATTACGTCATGCTACAACAAAGAGAGATCTCAAAACTTCTAGGCCAAGTCGTGGAGCATTCCGAGGATTTTGAACCTACCACAGGATCAGTCCTTTTTGCCTCGTTACTCTCTGCCAGAGGCTTGCCTCTTATCACAGTGGGCTCTCCAAACTCTCAAAGTTCGGACAACAGCATATCTCCCGATAACCTTCGGATGTACTCGCTTATGGCGACGAATCTTTTTAAGCATCAGGAAAAGACTGGCGATGAGGTCTTGGACAACTGGGCCGTTTTGGACTTGGATACTTCAATAAGAGCGGCCATGCGCAAGTTTGCTACAACTTCTTCTGGTGAGAATGAGCCTCAGAGCACGTTTTTTACTATACTCTTCTACTCGGCAACTTACCCAGATGCACAAGCGAAAGTCAGGTTGGATCTGGTGACTGATGTTTTGGCTACAGGATTGAGCGGGTATCGGTCCAGTTGAAAGCCTGCATTAAAAGAATGGAATCATGATGATAAAGTGGTAAACCAGAATGAAAAGAAAGACGGGTAGTTGATTATTAAATTTAATAAGGTAGTTATATATATAAAGAAAAAAAGAAAAACACAAAGTTCAACCATTCAAGCAACTAAACCCCAGAAACTTGATGTATTCATAAATGCCGAATGCTTTCACCCATGGCAAGAACAGGAGGGCGTTACCATGGCAGGGTGGACCTTAATCCGTAATCGCAGACAAAAGGACTCATGTTGACGGCTTTAAATGCGGCGTCTGACTTAGTGTATTAGATAATAGAAAAAGCATGTGCTTATTTCACCATTTCCACCTCACTCTCACCCTCCTCGTCATCATCCTCTTCATCGTTGATATCATCCATGAGACTTTCTTCATCGAAACTTTCTTCGTCACTGTCGTACCAAAACTCCTCATCGTAGTGCTCTTGTTCGAGCTCTTTGTTGGCAGCGGAGTTCCCGCCGTATGCATTTTCGTCTGTTTCGGGTATGACAAATCCTTTAGGGATATCGTTCTTGGACCGTTCAACGCCCTCTAAGACTTTTTCCTTGTAAGACTCAAAGTTCTTTCTGAACAACCAACAGGCATCCATGTTGGCAGGGGAGTTCAAGTTGGGGTCCTCCAAAAGCGAGACGATGGAAATAAGGACGGACTCCGCGGTCTGTGCTGGAGACCACGTCTCGGCATCCGGCAAGCCGGAGATTGGATCGCCACCCTCGTGGAGAATAGAAATGCATAGCCTACCGTCTTTGTAAACGTTCGGGTGGAAGATTGGCGGTGTGAAGCAGAAGCCTGGAGGTGAGAACGGGTAGTCAGCGGGAAATCTCATCCGGCCCTTAAAATAGCCGCCGTAGTAAAGCGAATCTTTGTTGAGTACCATAATTCCAATCTTCCAATAGAAGATGTTATCATTATCGAGCTCGATGTGGAAGTACGGAATGCCCTTCTTCGGGTCTGTGAGGTCCTTGAACTGCCGCTGGAGAATAGCTGCTGCTGATTTAGAACTCATGTTTGAATAAGGTAGTACTTTGGTGTTGTTTGAAGCAATGAATTAACCACAAACAAGGATATGGTGGCGGCTGAGTGTAAATGTATGTGCGTATTTACCTTTTGATTTCCCTTTAAGTATTTCAGAATCGTATGAATCTCAGAAAAATGAAATCTTATTTCAAAAGAGATTAATACAAAGGGTTAAACGAGGAAAATATGTATTCTTGTATTGGAGCCGAAGGCAAGGAGTTGTGGTTAAAGATAAGAAAAAGAAACGAGTAGAAAGCAGACCGCTTGGCGTGGGATGGTGGGGGAGTGCGACCAGAGATGATTTGTGAGGTAGCGGAAGAAAGTTTCGGAGTGAGTGAGATTTCTTTTTTTTTTATTTTGGTTTGATTACATATTTTTTCCCGCCCTCTGTGGCCCCAAGTTTTCGCACCATGGTTATGGAGCGAGGCTGCAGAACAAAAACACCAAATGGTCAAAAAAAGAAAGACAAATAAATTACTGGCATTAATGTGTACAAGTAGATATGTTAAAAAGGAACAGAGAACAGAGAAAAAATAGTGAAATAGTCAAAAAAGAAGACACCATAAAAAGTATCCCGGAGGTTCAGGAGAAAACTGGATAAAGCAATGCTACTCATTCTCCTTTCGGAGATAGCAAACAAGGCCACGAGGAGGAGGTTATTTTGGTTAAGTTGTATTTGGACGTGATGCCCGAGTTGCGGACAGTTGGCCCAGAAAAGAAAGCCAGAGCCTCACTTTTGGGAAGTCGCGGTGGATGGGTTGCGGCAACGGCAACGGCAACGGCCTATTCTGTCCTGTACTATTGTTTTCTTTTTCGGTCTTTGCTTTCTTTGTTATGCTATTTTCATAACTCCTGGCCTAGTAATCCCGATCTGGAAAATCGGGCGAAACAAAACAAACCAAAATAACTTCGAGGACATTTAAACAGCAGGGTCTTTTGTTGTGTTGTATAGGTCAACCTGCACTGTATAGCCCAACCCGAATGGCATTCTCGCGGGCCTCTTGCACAGTGAGGTCCTGCGTCCCAGAAAAACGTGAATCCCTAGTGAAACGTTTGTAGAGAAAATAAGTATAGCAAAAAGAAGGGCAAACACATAACTTAGAAGGTATTTGGGATGGTCACATTGGAATGATTCTTTGTTTTGATACCCAACTATTATCATACTTTTCTCTGTGGTTCTACAAAGTCAACATGCCCAGGCTTCTCTCAAAGGCCAGATTGGTTAAAGATTGGATATATCGTCGATATGGCATACTAGCTATACAATAAAAACAGAAAAAAGTCCTAACACATTTCTCTGGACATGTGACAAATGAGAGTGTGTCAAATAAGAGTGTGTCAAAAAAGAGTGTGTCAAAAAAGGAAGAATTGCCATTCGTGTTTTGTTGGGAAAGATCTCCCGGTAGGAGTATGTGCGGGTCTCATGGTGGTTCTTATCTCTGTTGGAGTGTATATGCACTTGGCGTATACACAGGCCTTACGGGACGACAGAATGTGACAGTGCTTCGGCTCTCCCTTCTTCAAGCCTACTCCACTGGTATATATATATATCCTATATTATAGCTCACTTATTTTGACTTAACCCACATTATACATCTTGCTAGGCCGACCTGTTCGATCTACCGTCGGGGCGAACGCCCACGATCGTGCCTGTTCCATTTTAGTCTTAGTCACGTGATCACGGGCGACACAACCTAGAATCCAACAATCTCTGGCCCACGCGAATTCAACCTTTGCTGAAGAATCGGGCGATCGCCTCATCAGCTAATTTTTATTTTAGTTCTCCTTTCTAGATTATTTCTCTGTAGTACGCAAGTAAGAAAACAACTAGAAGGAAAATAAAAAATAAAAAATAAAAATAAAAAAACATGATTAATCAAACAGCTCGTATATGCCCCGATATCAAATCTTATGAGTATACAATGTTATATCAAGCAGATTACAAGAAAACGTTTCAGCGCCGTTTCCCCTCTCTGCCGCACGTGATCGCTGACAATCAGTCCTGTATCTTTCTTGGACATTCACTGATACGTCCAAGGAGCTTGGCACAGTTGGAATACGTATTCCTCAACACTCAGCATAAAACTTGTTAAGCTGAAGTTGCAATTAAACAGATAACAAACATGGATTTCGAGGAGCAATTGCAAAAGGCAGAAAAGTCTCCCTACCCTTCGTTAGTGGGTGCTTCGGTGAAATCGGCAGACGACTCCCCACACAACAATTACATCCACCCGGAAAAGTACACCGGCACCAGCTCCAGAAAGACCAGACCAGGCAAGAAGTCCTTGTTGAATTCTTCAATCGGGGCCTCTTTAGATGATTTAATCAGCGAGGGTGCGCTTTTGGGATCTGAAGAAGACTTCGACCGTTTCTTGGATGATAAGGGAAATGTTCTTTCGGATGCTAAGTTTTCGAAAGAAAAGTCGAGTGAAAATTCTTCCGCTCAAACTCCCGATGTCACTAAACCTGAAAAAGCCTCGGCATTAAAACACGAGCCTGCCAAAACCTTGATTGGGGATGATGCTGCCGTGTTGTCGCCAGTCGATTCTGTGACCAGTGAAGCCACAAACGCTGGTTTGGGCGAGGCGAAACCTTTGGCAGAACTTGAGAACTATTCGACTCCAAACTTGTCCGAATACCAGATCGGCCACCAGATCTCTGACCACTCGCAATTGTTGGATTCTGTGAAATCTTACGACTTGTCGAGATTGCCTACTTCTGACGACAAAGAGTCTCGTTCCAAGACCACCGAAGTGTACCCTCAGGTTGACAAAACTCCCAAACCAATCCGTCCAAGTAACTTGAGGGCTAACTCGGGCATTGTCACGAATAGGTTAGAAGTTGGCCAGAATGTTCATGTTTCGGAGACGGATTCTTTGCACACACCCTACTTCCAGAGTGATGAACGCTCGTCCTCAAGGTCCAGATCAAGAGTTGCTTTCCGTGAAAGAAGTCCTGATCGGTCCAGATCTACTTCCAAGTCAGCTATGACCCCTCACTTGGCTCGTGGCGACTCGTATAAAAACACCCACGCAGAGACCCCTTCGAAGTACGAACTCCCTGCGGGTATGGAAGTCGAGGAGGATGAAGAACCGGAGGATAGGAGATCAAGACAGTCGAAGCCTACTTTGGGTGATTCGATTGCTGCTGCTGAGGCCACTAAAATGACGAAACCCGATACCGAGTCTGTCACAAGGGACCCTTCGTTGGTTACAAGCGGTGACTATACTAATTTCAATGCAGATGGCCACGACCATGTGTTGAAAGGATCAAATTTGTATTCCTTGCGTTCTGAATCTTCCACCAACTATTTAAGATCAATCTCCAGATCTAAGAGCAGGAAGCCAGCCCATGAAACTGGGACACACTCAACTTTGAACGAAAAGAACGATGCCAACCCCGAAGAATTGGAAAGAGAGGGTGCGTTGGTCTCTGATGACCCATACTCTCAAGTCGATGACTTAGATAATATGATGAAGAAAGTGTTAAAGGGCTCGGGGGACGACTCTTCGTCGAAGTCAAAAAACTTAGTCAATGATGTATCTGCTGAATCAAAAAGTACTGAGACTAAGAAGCAGTTGACCACCAAGAGTGACCCTTCAGCCTCTGATAAAATCGAGGCTGAGAAGAATGAGAAAGATGGTGGTGTTTTAGCCATTGAAACCTCCAAGTCTGAATCTGATTCTAACTCAACCTCACATCCAAAATCAATCGAAGATGAGAAGAGCCCTATAGATAATAGTGAAAAACAGGCTAAGCCAAACACAACTTCGCTTGATAGCGATGTTTCTTCTGGTACAAAGGTTGATGATAAGGAGGAGGAGCATTTAAAAACTAAAGCCAATGTTGTGAATGATGTTTCTGCCAAAGAAAAAGACATCGAAACTAAAGATCAGTTGAAGGCCGAAAACGCGCCTATTGTAACGGCCAGTGATATCCATGTGGAAAACCAAAAGACCGAAACTCGTGAAGAATCGGTCACATATGCAGACAAGAGTCTCAAAACTGATACAGTTAAGGTGGAAAATGAAGTGAATGATGTTTCTGCAGAAACCAAAGGAATAGAGACTCGTGAGCAATTAAAGGCTGAAGAGGCGCCCACTGTATCTGCCAGTGACATCCATACAGATGGTGTTGTTGAAAAATCTGATTCAAATTCTGCAACTGATAAGCAATCCTCTGACTCAAAGGCCGCCGACTTAAAAGCTCCGGATGCAAAGGCTCCTGATGCAAAGGCTGGGGTCACGGCTAAAGAACAAAAGAAGGATCTTGTTAATAATGAGGAAACTTCAACTGAAGAGTCCAAGGATGACAAATCCCTGGATGCTTCTACTACAGCTGTCGATTCGTCCAGCAAGAAAGAAGTTGAAAGCAATGACTCAAAAACAATCGGTGAAGAGATTGTGTCCGTTTTGCCTGGAGCTAATGCCATCAAGGAAAGCGTGAAGGGGCTTTTTACAGATTCTAGTGAGAAAAAGGACAAGTCAGGTGAAGGGAGCCCTGTCAAGTCTGATGGCGTTCTGGTAAATGAAGGATCCAAGCTGGCGAAGGTCGAGGCTGGTGTAAAGAGCAAGCCTGTAGAAGAGGAGGAAGATTACGAGGTATCAGCTGAAGAGTTGCGCAAGCATTTGGAAAGTCTTCCGGTTTATCTTTACACTTCTCTCGCTGGTGGAATGCAAATCATCACGCGTACCAACAGATTAGCTACAATCTTGCAAGCTAACGGTATTAAGTTCGAGCACAGGGATTTGGGAACTGACGAGGAGGCCAAAAAGTTATGGAGGAGATACGCTCAAGGTAAAACCTTACCGGGTGTTGTCAGGGGAGACGACTTCATCGGAAACTGGGAGTACATTGAGGAAGTGAATGAAGATTATCGCTTGAAGGAGGTTTTACATGAGACTTTGTAAGCTCTGTATTGTTACATGTGAATCAAATATGAATGGAATAAACCACCCTGTTGAAAAAGCAAGAAAGGAAGTAAAAAAGGAAAAGAAGAAAGAAAAAAGAAAAGAAAAGAAAAGATAACTGGTATCAATAAAGTATTCTTATCTTGAAAATAAGTGATCCGCGTGCATTTAGTAATTGAAGGCTAGAAGGCACGTCACGCCCCATCCAAGCCTCTGGCCAGCGTGGCTGTCTTTAGTGATGTGATCACAATATGAAGACACAGAACATTAATATATAAAAACACCGCTTCCAATAAAGATACCTGTACATAAGATTCTTCAAAGGATCAAAAAATTATCAAAAAGTTATCAAAAAAGCCTCTCCCTTCCAATACAGCCAAACATATACTAAACCTTTAAGTACAATCTAAAGAGGCGCTACGGGCTTTGGGCGCCTCCAACTTGTGCAGCTCCTTGCGAGCACATCGAGACCGCCTCTATGTGCAAGATCAGAACACGCAACACAAATTATGAAGCGACGTGTCACTGCGGCGGGCGCGCTTTATATGCCGTCCAGAGTGTTAAAGCTGGATATTTTCCAACACCACCTCGTCCAGTTTTCTCTAGTTGTCAAAAACATTCCAACCCAAGGGTATCCTAGAAAAAGAACATCCACGTTCTTCCTTTTCGTTTCTCCAAATACCAAACAGCCGATCTGGCTTTCTTTTTATATCTCGAAGGATTATTACTCTAAAAGAAAAAAAAAAAGAACACCCCGTTCTAGCGAATCAAAAGAAACAAGAAAGACATTCTCTAGTTTCCATAACAATTGCTATAACCACCGCTGCTTTGTCCCACAATCTGAAACTAGTTTTTGATAAATACCTAAAATATTTATCAATTTCAGACGCAAAGCATTGCCCTTGAATCACTTTCTGTTCCTGCTTAACCACCAAAATGGCCACTCCTGCTGAGATCATTGCTGCTCGTGTCAACGGCACCTACCTTGGTGACCAAGTCGAGCCTGTTTCCACCCCTGCTCCCTCGTTGGCCAGTTCCGGCGCTGAGGAGACCCCCTCGCTCTCTGATGAGTCTGCGTTCCCTGTTTTGGGAGGAGGTGCTCGCTCGCTGGCTTCGTCCGCGTCTCCATCATGGGGACCTCTGTCCAACGGAAAGTCGCCAGTTTCTTATACGACACCATCGTTGAGTGCACCATCAAAGGCTGCTGTTCCAGGATCCAAGTTCAAGTCATCCTCGGTGCAGTTGGCTTTCTCTTTGGATGCTGAGGACCAATTGAACGTTGCCAGACCCGAGTTTATCAAGATCATGAACTCCATTAAGGCCACCACTACTGCTAGCATCGAGTGCACGACCTCTCAGCACACGAAGAAGAGGACTTTCTTGATTAGTGCCAAGCCAGAACAAGCCAAACAGGCAAAGAGACTTATCATCAAGAAATTGACCAAACCTATTGTGGCGTCTTTTGCTATCCCAGCTAAGGTCAGATCGAAGGTTATTGGTGCTCAAGGTAGAAACTTGAAGCCAATCATCCAGGAGAATGAGGTTAAAGTTGACATTGGTCATCTCGATGACTCTGCTTCGCCATCTCCTGTGGATGATGAGGATGATGTTTATGCGCAGACCGTTAAGGTCACTATTGAGGGTGACGTTGAAGGTTGCAAGAACGCCAAGGCGCAAATCATGGCCATTGTCAACGAGGAACTCAAGAACGCTCAGGTTAAAGTTGTCGTTGATGAATTCGTCAAGCCTTTTGTTGCCAATGCATTGACCGATGTTGTTGCCAAGTACTCGGACCTCGACTTTACATTCCCACTCTACGGAACCTCCTCCAAGTCCATTATAATTCTGGGTGATAGAGAGGAGTCTCTTGCTGCAAAGCAGGAAGTGAAGCAGGTGATCTCCAAGTTGCTCACTACTCTTGTTGTTGAGTTGGTTCCAGTTCCAAAGACCAAATTCGACTTTATTCCTATTGCTCAAATTTTGGAGGAGGACAACGTTTTGATTGAGTTGCCAGAGGATGAAAACTCTCCAGTTAAATTTATTGGTGAACAGTCTAAAATCGCACAAGCCCAAGCCAAGGCCAAGAAGATTACCACCCAATTCAAGGTTGAGGTCATGGACATGTCCAAGGCTCACAAGGGTAACATTCCTCACGTGAGAGCTGTCGCTGCCATGTTCACTAAGTATGGTACTTTTGATGCCATTGCCTCTGAGTACGGCGTCAAGATCAAGTCCCCAGACTTGAAGGTTTCTGATGACAAGTCCATTCCAATTGAAATCATCGTCAAGACTGACCAGGCTGAGAACACTAAAAACGCCAGAAGAGCCATTGTGACTGCTGTCAACAAGGTCACTCCTGATCAAACCTTGGTGGTTTCTGACATTGACTCCTTTTTCCACTCTAAGATCCCCGAGGCTCTTGACAGTGTTGAAGGTGCTAAATATGTGATTCTCGATGACGAGAAGCTCATTCTTTTCGACTACTCGACATCGAGCCAGGACGAAGAATTCGAAGACTTTGAGGACAGCTCATCGAATATCTTGGCTGAATGCGAGAAGGCTCTTGAAGGTGTAAGGGCCTTGCAGAACTCATTGGCCACTGTTGTTTTGCAGGTCCCATCTGCTGAACAAGCCCACGTTTCCGGCCCCAACGGTTCCACCTTGAGGGCTATTTTGGCATCTACTGAGCCGGAATCGGTGATTATCAAGTTGCACACCAATGCCTCGGGATCCTCCAACGATGAAATCTTGATCAAGGGTATCAAGGGTGAAGTCAGCAAAGTGCAAAAGGATATCTTGGAGATTGTTGCGGAAGCAAAAGAATACAGTGCAACCGGAGGATACAATACCACTTTTGAAGTCCCAACCTTTGTTTTGTCAAGAGTCATCGGTAAGGGTGGATCTAACTTGAACAACATCAGAGATGAGTTTGGTGTTAAGATCGACATTGCCGGTGATGGAAAGGACAGTGAAACTACTGACAAGTCTCTTAAAACTGAGATCACATTGAACGGTATCAAGAGAAATGCTGAAGGTGCTAAAAATGCCATTAAGAAGTTGGCTCAGAAATTGGCCGATGATACTTTGGTCAGATTGAGAATTGAGAGCCAATATCACAGAAAAATCATTGGTCCTAACTTCACTTACATCAACAGATTGCAAGACAGATACAATGTCAAGATCAGATTTCCTTCTGAGTCCAGTGGAAACTACGCTGATGCTCCTAACAATGAGAATGAGGTCACCATCAGAGGTCCTTCTAAGAATGTGAGCAGAGCTGAAGACGAGTTGAAGCAATTATACAACTTTGAGAAGGAAAATGGCCACAAATCATCTATCAAGATCCCATCCAAGGCCATGGCCAGAGTCATTGGTAAGAGCGGAGCTAACATTAACGATATTTCTGATGGTACTGGTGTCGAGTACAAGTTTAACAGGGACAAGCAGCATGAGGCCGAACATGGATATGTCGAGGTTGAGTTGACTGGATCTAAGTCTGCTTTGAAAGAAGCTACCCAAAAGATCCAAGAGATCATTGACCATGTTGAAAACTCCGTCACTGAGTCTATCACGGTGGACCCCAAATACCACCGTGACTTGGTTGGTCCAAGTGGTTCTGTTTTGAGAGAAATCATCAGCAATGCTGGCGGAGATTCTTTATCTAGACAGGAGTACTCTAGGTTGCTCACCATTCCTAACGAGGGAGATGGCTCTGACCAAGTTGTGTGCGAGGGTAACAAGGTCATTGTGAAGAAGATTGTTGAGCAGATTAAGAAGATTGTTTCTGAGAAGGAGGCTTCGATCACCGAAGAGTACGATTTGGCAAAGGAAAAGCACAAGCTTATTGTTGGTCCTGGTGGATTGATCCGTCAATCTTTGCAAGAGGAATTTGGTGTTCAAATCAATATCCCAAAACCAAGCAGTACTTCCACTATTATTTCATTGACTGGATTGCCGGAAAAGATTGAAAAGTTGAAGGCCAAGTTGGATGAGATCACTAAAGATAACTGGAATGAAAGTATTGACATCCCAGTTGCGTTCCATGCAATGGTTTCAGATAGAGGTGCTATCATCAAGACCTTGAGACTCGAGCACAACGTGGAAGTTTCTCACGGTAACTTGAACAGAAAAGCATCTTCGTTGTCCAACGCCTCGATTCCAGCCCCACCAGAAGGTTCCGAGCCTGTAGATGGCTCTGCCACCAACTTTGTCACTAAGGAGGTTGGTGAAGTCAGTGCTGAGGGTTCAGTCATCCCATGGAGATTGATTGGAGAGCCAGAAGCCACCGCTAAGGCAGCAAAGATCATTGAGGACCAGTTGAGCAGAGCCAAGCTTGCAACTACTGAAGGTTGGTTTTACTCAAAGAACCCTGGCTCCCATTTCCCTAAGATTGTTGGACCACAAGGCAGCAAAATCAATAAGATAAGACAAGCTAGTGGCGCATTCATCACTGTGCCACGTACGAATGAGAAGTACAACAATTACATCTACTTGGTTGGTACTGAAGAGAGCTTACAAAAGGCCAAGGAAGCATTGTTGAAGGTGCTTTAAGCAAGTGGAGCTGCTCAATAACTACGCAAGTTAACTGGGCATGTCGAAGCGCACATGGGTACAAGATAAGAATATCTGCATCGTGCAGCCTTCTCCTGCGGCAGCGTTAAGCGAGCCTTTCATTTCGTGGCATTGCCGCGCTCTTATTAGTCACGTGAGATCGCACAAGCCATAGTTTTTTAAAAAAAAATCCTAATTAATAAAAAAAGAACCCTGAAAAAGAAATTGTATTATGTAAAGAAGGAGGTGGTCCTGTTGATTGCTCAAAAAGAAACTGCCGTAAAAAAATGTGGCGCAGAAAGGGGAAAAAAACCTTCATGAGAGTTTTACCCATTCTCAGTAACCATAAGACCTTTCATGGGTTGGTTCAATCAGATTAAAAACAATAAAAAAATAAAAAAAACCGGCCCGCTTTAGGATTTAACGTGGTTGGCTTTCACCATTGTGGCAGAATCAAAATGCCTTTCGAGATGCCCAGAACGCCGTATCCTGTGTACAACGAATTCGAAATAAGCAATTCCGAGGGCTTGAACCACAGTGGTCATAAGTTTTTAACTACGGTGGCTCATCAAAACCGGTTACTGCGGCGGTCATCCTGCATCTAGAGCTGCAGATGGACATCGCACAAATTGTCACCCTCACAAAGGGATGCTCGCTTGGCGTTTTGCAGCCGGTACAGGCCAAGTATTATAAAACCGGCGAGATTCCCATTGTACTTATGCTAATCTTGAAAAAACCCCACTTCCGAGCTTTTAGTTACACCACCCTATTATCTTCATATCAGATATACTCGATTGCTAGCACTCACACATAACTAAGATGTCGCAATTGGAGGAGAAGAAATCGGCGCAGTCCGAAAACAATCTTGCCTCCGTGGAGGATTTCGAGACCAGTGCTGCTGTCAATATCGATCAAAACAAGAAGGACATTGGTGTGTTTTCTGCCGTTTTTCTTGTGGCAAACAGAATTATTGGTGCGGGTGTTTTCTCGACTGCCAGTACTATTCTTAAACTTTCTGGATCTGTCGGAACCACGATGATCTTATGGGTGGCTGGTGCCATCATTGCTTTCACTGGTCTTTTGACTTACATGGAGCTCGGCTCCGCTATTCCCAGAAATGGAGGTGAGAAGAACTATTTGGAGTACATTTACACCAAGCCAAAGCTCTTTGTCACTGCCATGTATGCGTCCTATATCTTTTTCTTGGGTTGGGCCTCCGGTAACTCTATTGTCACCGGTGAGTACTTGTTGAACGCCGCAGGTAAGGAAGTCACCAAGTGGAACTCCAAAGGTATTGGTATTGCTGTCATTACGTTTGCCTTCTTGATCAATGGTCTTCATGTGAAGTCGGGCTTGTTCTTGGCCAACGCCTTGGGTGTGTTCAAGGTTGCCATCATTATCTTCATTTCCATTACTGGTTGGGTTGCTCTCGGTGGTGGTATCAAACACAATAACTTTGTTGACCCACACAACTTTGTTGACTCCTTCCACGGTACTTCCCCAAGTGGTTTTGGAGTTGTCAACGCTTTGTACAATATCATTTGGTCTTACATTGGTTACTCTAACGCCAACTACGCTTTGGGTGAGATCAAGAACCCTATCAGAGTGTTGAAGATTGCCGCTCCATCTGCCTTGTTTGTTATCACCATTCTTTACATTTTCGTTAACATTGCATACTTTGCCGTTGTTCCTGCGGAAGAGATTCGTACTTCTGGAAGAATTGTCGTGGCCTCCTTCTTCAAACACGCATTCGGCGAAAAGGCTGAAAAGGCTTCCTCTGTGTTTGTTGCCTTGTCCACTTTGGGTAACGTTTTGTCTGTTATTTTCTCCCAAGGTAGAATCATTCAACAGCTCGGTCGTGAGGGAAGTTTGCCATTTTCCAGATTCTTTGCTACTTCAAAGCCATTCAAGTCCCCATTTGTCGGTTTGTTCCAGCACTGGGTGGTCTGTGTCGTTACCATTCTCGCCCCACCACCAGGTGATGCTTACGATTTCATTTTGAACTTGATTTCTTACCCATTGAACGTTGTCAACACCTTTGTCGCTGTTGGATTGTTGTGGTTGAAATGGAAGCACTACAGAGGCGAGAAGACGTGGAACCCACCAATTAGAACCCCATTCCCAGTTGTCGCTTTCTTTGCTCTCAGTTCGATTTATTTGATTGTTGCTCCTTACATCCCACCTACTGGTGGACAATCTGTTTACAATAGCTTGCCATACTGGATTCATCCTGTTGTCACTTGGGGTATCTTTGCTGTTGGCGGTATTTACTGGGTTGTTTGGTCGAAGATCTTGCCACGCATCGGTGGATACACTTTGGTTGTCAAAGAAGTTTTGGGTAGCGATGGGTTCTGGAGAAACAAGTTCCTCAAGGTTCCTCACGGTGTGGACCCTGATAAGTTCGTCGAGGAGGCGATTAATGAGGATGCTATTGCGGAAGATTAGCACTGTATATTATAAACATCAAGCATTTAATAAACATAATAATAATGGTAGAATCATTTTCAGAACTAAATTTAGGTGGCAGCGCTGTACTTTGTTTGTATTGACTTACTGTGAACTATTCACGAGACAAAGTCAGAAGTGTGTAGATAAGTTCATGAATCTGTTTATTTACACTAAGAAAGCGGGCCACATTTAAATGTGGTAATAGTCTTAGCAATATAAAGATATTTATTTAATGCCCTTGCCAAAAAAATACTGGATCATTTCGTCATCAAAACTCGCTCGTCACCATGGTTCCCATGGCTCCCATGGCTCACCGCATTGAGGCCAGTAGTGCGAGACAAAAAAAAGTAGCGAAAAAAAACTCCAGAATTTATACGCACCAGACAACTTCTGAAGGCCCTGCTTAGGAACATATCTCCTCCCATATTGAATTCAAGATGCCTGTTAAAGCCCTTAAAAAATTATCGCTGGCCAGAAATGGTGTTGGAGCGTTCATCAAGCCATGTCATAAGATCACAGTCCAGTTCTGCAATTGGGGTGGTTCCTCTCAAGGAGTGAGGGACTTGTTGATTGACCCAACCAAGCCTTTCCAAACATTCACAACGATGAACAAAGACACGATGTTTGAAATCGTCAAGAAAAACGGTCACCCCATGTTGACCTTCCACTACAGCACCGGAAAGGACGAGGTTGTTGATGTGAGAAACCAGGCCCCAAGTGATATCGTGAAGACGCTAAATGAATACATCAAGAGGGGAGGAAATGACCTTTTCAAGTTCAACCATAAGGTGAAGTCTGAGAACGATTCGGTGAGAGGTGTTTGGTCTCCATTCCACGAGGCAAAGAAGGACAGACACAGAATATAAGCTGGAACATTTTGCATGTAAATAGAATAGGGGATTTAATATTTGAAATATAGATCAATCAGGGAGTTGATGTGGTGTTGTTTTCAAGCTAAATCGTTCTAGGTGTATGAAACTTCACGTAGAACATCATGTGTGTTTTGGAGCTTCATCATTTGGAAACCTTTTAAAAGTCGAACGTGATAGGGAGATTTTAAAAGTAGCTTTGAATTCAGTTCAACTTGGCAAAAGGCTTACAAGCTCCCCACTAACAAAAAGTACTACAATCTGGCTCCGTAGTTGGAACCAGATGTGAAGTCTCAGTTAATAAAATGAAAATTCCTGGAACATATCGGTAGCCAGCGGACAGAATCTGTATCGCCTAGAAACAGTGTTTCCTTTTGAACATACCAATCTTGTATTAATTTTCTTTTTTCTTTTTTTTTTTTGCCTTTCTCCATCGGGCGATTTGAGCTTATATATGAAGCTTCGTTGTAAGCTGGAGAAACAAATGACGACCAACTCGTAGCTAAAATTCAACTGTGCAATGTGTTGCAATTTCATTCACTCCGGGTTGAGACAACTCAGTCATTTTGTATGAAAATGTGTTTATCGCACTAAATAGTCAACTTTTTCTGAAATCAATAATTTGGATTTTTGATATCCATTCTCCATGCTTTGTCCAACAATTCCCTGATAGTTCAATTAATCATCCACTCTTCTTATGTGATGTGAAGTCCCGGGATCCGGAGCTCATTACTGAGATATGTTTTACTTGCCAGTGTGTATTTATTCCCAAATCTATCCCTGCTCGCCCATTGAAACCTAAGTTCTTTTGACAAAGTGATTTCTTTATCGGTTTTTCGTTCTTATTTATAGCAGCGTCACTTATTACTCTTCCAAAAAGCCCTTTCTGAAAGCTTGTGAAACACCCTAACTTTCACTAATTTATCATAGGTGTAAGTTTACTAAATCACCAAACTATCATAATAATGCGGAAGTAGGACTCTGTAAGTATTTCCGAACCTCTCTTATGCCCAGCATGTATTCTGAAGGCATCAGCGGGTAACTTCAACCATTTCTAAATCAATTTTTGGAATAACACTTGAAACTAATAGACTCAATCTCTGAAGGATTTGAGTGTTTTCCTATGCCTCCGACACCGATTCTTGCCAATGGTCTATAAATTTGTGATTTCTGCCATTACAGCGAACAATGTATCCAGGCTAACATTACCCAATTTTGTTGATCCCTAAACTCAAGATCAACTATATTAGCTCTTCTCCTAGCTGGGATGCAAACCTTCAGGGTTGTGTGCATTTATTATAGACAGAGAAGAGGTGTGCGATACATTGCGTTATCATATGTTGAATTACGAACTGATGTTTTGTATTTCATTTTTTATTTCAGAAATCTCTGTATAACTATCAGGGTTTCTTCTCGTTCTCTTTTGGAAATGGTAAAGTTTCTTTTGATGTTGTTGTTGTGAACAAACCCATGAAAGTAGCTGAAAACGGGTCTTGCGACTGGTGAGTAACGATATTGTCCTAATGAGGCCAAAGCGTCTTCTTTTCGTCTCTTTTTTTTTGTTCTGGAATGTATCTTCAGATCTTTCTCCAAGAATTTCATTATTTACGCTAAATCACTGAAATATAATGGCTTCAATCTGTGTGTTAATGATTGTGAATCTGTGATGGTGTTGAGAGTATAATGACCACGCGTTTATAAGCCAAACCGTATCGAATTGACTTGAAAAATGAGTTTTCAAGAAAAGCATTTAAACTATTTTTTCTCTATTGTTTTGAATTATCGGTAAATTTATCAAATTTCTGATAAGTTTTGGAATTTTCAAGAAAAGAATAAATTTTAGTCAATCTAAATTTTACAAAAACCAGGGTTCATTCCAAGAAATTTAAAGCTTTTTCACAAGTATGACACTAGCAAATAGTTCTAAAAGTTGAATATAAAATTGAAAATCATAAAAGTGCAAGAATAATGTCAAAAACAGTCTTCATTTCAAACCCCTTTTCTTAAAAATCTTTCAACAATCTGTTTTCTTTATAAAGCGCCATTTATTGGTCTTGCTCTATGGAGCCACACCATAATGAGAGTATAGCAGGTTGCGGCCTTGTGGGAGAGGTAGTGCATTCGCAGGCCCCTTCCCCAGAAAGTCAAGGTGCGTCTGACCACCTTCGCTTCGTAAGTTTGTTGCGAGCCACATCAGTCAAGCCTTCCGAAAATGGCAATATGGCACACCGCGCTTGTCGGTGTTCACTGCCATATGGGTGCAGCACGAGAGGTCGTGTGTCGAGAATAGAATGTAAACGCGAAAAATAACCGGCCTCGTCCCAATTCTCGCACTCACCTGTCGTTAACGGCGCGGCTATCTGCGTGAGTTGCCATTTAGGGACTACGACTCATACCACAGGCCTTCAAAGTAGAAGTTAGTAAGCGAAACAAATTTTCATAAAAAAAAATGACATATAACCACTGTTGTTTTCCCCTGAACCTCTTTACGAGTTGACTTATACAATAACATCATGAACTACAAAAGTTATCAACAGGTTTTGGATTTATCCGGAAGCAAGAAACGCTCGCCTAAGGCTAGACCTGTGCAGTCAGGTGATTCCACTGCACCAAAGAGAAGAACCAAGTCCGGGTGCTTGACTTGCAGAAGAAGAAAGAAGAAGTGTGATGAACACCTTGAAGGAGGAAAGTGCCAAGCTTGTATCCGCAACTTTTTAGACTGTTGCTGGGAAGGTGATAAGCATTCTCATACAGTTGAGAGTCTGCCTTTGCAAGTGGCTGCCAAGACAGAGCTTGCTACAACGAGTCCACTTCTAGATGTGAAGCCCAGCCAGATACCTGTTCCTACTCAAGGCGCCAGTGCATACCCATCGCCAATATCTTCCCCTAAATCGGCGCCTGTGGAGGAAATCAATAAAATCCAACCGTTGAGCCTACCTCCTATCAAGATGAAGGTCGCGAAGCCCCGGAAGAAGAAGGCTATTAGTAGTGCCAAGTCTGAATTCATTGTGACTTCTTTTGATAGCCAGAAGGCTTTGTGTCAGATAAAATGACGAGGATAAGATCTTTTGAGTTCTTGGGTTAGGGCTAGCTGGTCTAGCATTTTGGGTACTGGATAAATGTTTCATCGATGAATACAAATAATATTTTTTCAATATATTCAATGATGAATAATCGTAGTTATTCTGAGTGAGGGGAGGATTTTGTTTCCTTTTTTTTTGGTATCTAAATCATTACAAACTTTGAGTATACACTAGATAAGCTCGCTGAAAAATTGTAATAATATAAATAGAATTGAGCTTGCGTTTTATGGAGAACACAAAATAAATAATACGGTTAAAAAGTATGGTTGGCTTGACTATGTTTATGATAAACCTGAAGGTTACTGTAGTAGATTCTACTTGTACTATGGCTGGTTAAATATGAAACCATATCAGAATAATTAGGGTCTATCCTGAATCATAGAATGCGTAAAAATGAAAAAAAGAGGGGTTCTTACATTCAAACCCAAAATTACCAAAACAAAACAAAACAGAAGAAAATAAAAAAAAAAAAAAATCACACATACAAGTCACGTGAGAAACAACACCACCGCTCGAAGTCCCATGGAGCCACATATTTCTACCATGATTCAAAAAAAAAATGGATATCGATTCATATATCATCCAAGATTTATCTTTCCATAGCCTGGAACTCAGGTAATGATATCCTTTTTAAGTGAAATCTTTATGAAATCTTTGTGAAATTTTACATTCCACCGAAATCGGAGGTAATGCCATTTCTTTATTTAGCAATTGCGGGTTTGCGATTGAGCCACGGTTTGCAACGATGCTGAATATTTCCCCATGTCACATGATACGCGGGGAATGAAGAAGGAGTCCGCGAGCAGCACTTCTGATTTGAACATGATGAACGGAAATAATGGACCCCTTGATAAGGCAAGCGAAGAGAATTAAATTATTATTTAACCCGTTCAGTTAAAATGAGAGCGAGATTTGAACCCAATTTTTTTAATTCCCGTAATTTGGTGTACCATCGTGAAATGGACCTGCGTCTGTCCAAAGTTCCAAGATTCGTCTATGAAACCATTTTTCAAAGATTCTCCTGAAGAGCAAGCTAAGATCGAGAACAAAGCCGACCCGGGAGAAGTATTATTAATGCGAAACTTCGTCTCATTGGGAGAAAGTTCGGACCTCGGTGATAACTAACCCACAAAAAGTGTGGCTTCTTCATCACTTTTGAACCCGTGGCTAGATACAGGAAAATACCAGATCTTGGAAGCAAATTTCGCAGCTATGACAAAGTGTGGCTCTGATGACATATACCATGTGCGTATCTGATGATATGGGATATAAATGGAGCACATTCTTCGTAGCTATTTCGTAGGATTTATTCTAATTTATCAAAAAACTTGTCAGCTTCATCGTTTCAGAGCATCTTTTCTCTTCACTGCCTCTGATATATTGACGCATTTCACTCTACATCATGGCAGACATTAAATCTCCTCACAGCGGTGACTTCGACACCCACTTTAACAAGGAAACTGACCAAATCACCAGCGATGGAATTCTCACTGTTAGCGAAGACAACAGAAAAGAGTCGCATTTCCCTGATTTCTTACCAACTTGGAATCCAAATGAAAAGTACCGTCCATTGAAGTTTTTCAAGCACGAGGACCCAGGTGCCAGAGCTGACCCATCTTTCCCAAATCTTTTCCCAAAGGACGGCGAGCACCAAGTGAAGAGAATAACGCCTAAGATGGGAAGTGAAGTTAGAGGTGTTCAAATCTCTCAATTGGACGACAAAGGAAAGGATGAATTGGCACTTTTGATTGCCGAGAGAGGTGTTGTTGTCTTCAGAGAACAAGACTTCAGTTCCAAAGGCCCTCAATTTGCAGTGGACTTCGGGAGACATTTTGGAAGACTTCACATCCACCCAACTTCTGGGGCTCCTTTGAACCACCCAGAATTGCACATCACATACAGAAGAGCAAACCCTACTGAGTTTGAAAGAGTCTTCTCTCAAAGAACAAACGCCATTTCGTGGCACTCGGATGTTTCCTACGAGCTCCAACCACCTGGCACTACTTTCTTTGCTGTCCTCGAAGGTCCAGATGCCGGTGGTGACACAATCTTTGCAGACACTGAAGAGGCATACAACCGGTTGTCGCCTGAATTCCAAAAAAGATTGCATGGATTGCACGTGTTGCATTCTTCTGATGAACAAGCTCTGAACTCCAGAACTCAGGGTGGAATTGAAAGAAGAGCTCCTGTGTCGAACGTTCACCCATTGATCAGAACCCACCCAGTTACGGGAAGAAAGAACATTTTCTTGAACAAGCCTTTCGCTAGACGCATTGTTGAGTTGAAGGAAGAAGAATCCGACTACTTGTTGAACTTCTTGTATCAACACATTGAACTTTCCCACGACTTGCAATTGAGAGCAAACTGGGAACCAAACACTGTTGTTGCTTGGGATAACAGAAGACTCGTGCACTCTGCAGTCATTGACTGGGACACACCTGTTTCGAGACACGCATTCAGAATCACTCCTCAGGCAGAGAGACCAGTCGAGAACTTGGAGGATCTTAACAAGCATGAGGTGGACGCTGGAGACGTTTTGGAGGCATTTGAAAAATTGGGACAGTGATTTAGGAGTCAGGAACTATGAGTTACGAAAAAAAAATATATATATATAAAAGAATTAGGAAATAAAAAAATGGAGATGGTTTATGATTTTTGATATCTGTATTGCAATAGAAAATAGTATTACTGATGAGTGGCTGAAGTGTAGATCACAATAACGTTTCTAGCACAGCTGTTTTATTTTAGTATTCCAATAGAAATGTTGAAATGTTTACAGCAAACTTTGGGCTGAAGGGGATCAACCTTCTTGAATTGAATTAGTCAGCTTTGCTCAAACTGGACAACGGTTCTGCGACCAGGGAAATTGCACTGTGCCAGGACATTTTTCTGCAACCTGGATCCCTTATCACATACAGGAGAGCCACAATTTAAAAAATCAGGCGATACGGAAGTTAGCCAAAAATGGGGTTTGCCTTTTTCAACCAGTGTTAAATTATGCCAATAGGGGCGAGAAAACCCAGATCATTCTGCCAAGAAAGAATGCATATATGTTTATTGAGATGCTCATTATATTTGGTGGGATACGGTTCTCCAAGAATTTACAAGAGTTACATAAGAAAAGAATGCTAGAAACTTCTTGGAACTAAACAATTTTATGAAAAGTGGAATCCAACATCGATCATCCGTATTTTTCAGACCTCGAAACGTTAATTTGTTTCAGACTTAAAAGCAAAATAAGATGAGAAGCAGACCCTCGTGCGAATCTCCACGGTGCGTATTACAGTAGAGATTGCTCCGGAACATGCGGGTCTTTTTTTTTTCCATCCCGAAAATTCTCAGTACTGGCTCGGCAATTCCCTTCGAGAATTACATCAGTCCTCGTGACTTTCCTAGCACTAGTATAGAGTCTCAGGGGATTATGTAGAGTCTCAGGGATTATGTAGAGTCCCTTCAATGATTATGTAGAGTCCCTCAGCTGACTATGTAGAGTCCGTCGGTTCACGCAGCCCTTGTGCTGCTTATCGGAGAGAGAATCCCGCGCTGGTTGCAACCTTTGCGTGCATGGAATTTGTTTTGCTACTGTGGAGCGGCACGTGACCGATTGCAAATTTTGGGGCATTATTTGCTGTGGCTGCAACATTCTTCAGTAGCATAAATAGCCATGATTAATGATGAAGTGATTCTCTCATTCCAGTAAAATCTATCAACAACACCCAAAATGCCTCCTTTATCCGACAAGTTTGACGCCAGCAAATTCACTATCACCGATATCCATTTTCATGCCGAGACCGATGAAGTTGATGAAGACGGTGTCTTTATTGTGAACCGTGAGGGTGCCAAGGAAGCCCATTTCCCCCAATACCTTCCATCTTGGGACCCAAGACAAAAATTTCCTAAAGTTAAATTTTTTGAACATCAAGACCCTGGATTGAGAGCAGACCCATCTTTCCCAAACCTCTTTCCAAAAAATGGCGAAACTCTGAAAAACATCACTCCTAAGTTGGGAAGTGAAGTTTCGGGTGTGCAGCTCTCCGAGTTAAGTGACAAGGGTAAGGATGAGTTGGCCTTGTTGGTTGCACAAAGAGGTGTGGTTGTTTTCAGAAACCAAGATTGGGCTAGCAAGGGTCCAGAATTCATTACGGAGTATGGTCGTTACTTTGGTAAGCTTCACATCCACCCAACCTCTGGTGCACCCAAAGGCTTCCCTGAGTTGCATATTACCTACCGTCGTGCAGACCCAAAAGAGTTTGAAAGAACATTTGCTCAAAAGACAAACAATGTTGGATGGCATTCTGACGTCTCATACGAGCTGCAACCTCCTGGAACTACATTCTTTGCCGTCCTTGAAGGACCAGAAGCTGGTGGTGACACCATCTTTGCTGACACTGTTGAGGCCTACAAAAGATTGTCCCCCGAGTTCCAAAAGAGATTAGAGGGGTTGCATGCTTTGCATTCGTCCTTCACTCAATCGCGTAACTCGGTGGCCCAAGGAGGTATCGAAAGAAGAACCCCAGCTGAGCACATCCATCCTTTGGTGCGTATACACCCCGTGACAAAGGAGAAGGCCCTTTACGTGAATAAACCTTTCACCAGCAGAATCGTCGAGTTGAAGGAAGAGGAGTCGGCGCACCTTCTCCAGTTCCTCTACAAGCATATAGAGTCGGCCCACGACTTGCAGTTGAGAGCTAAATGGGAGCCTAACACCGTTGTGATTTGGGACAACAGAAGAACGGTGCACTCCGCAATTATCGACTGGGATGCTCCGGTATCTAGACACGCCGTCAGGGTTACCCCTCAAGCGGAGAGACCCACCGCACTGTTGGAAGACTTGAACAAGCCAAAGCCGGAATTTGGAGACTTGATCTAAACAACAAACAAGGTAATAGAGAGTATTTTATAGACAATCGAAATCGCATTAAGCTTGTACGTTAACAGAAATAAGAATGAACAATAGAATATGTAAAACAGTTATATTTTATATTATAGAATCTCAAGCGTGATCTAACAAATAGTTTGTAGCAGCCTCAATATCATAATTTTCCTTTTCTAGAGCCTCAACGACGGTCTTTTTTTCAAATCCCATCGCAACCAACTCCTGTACTGCTGAGTCGTGAGATGTGTCTACCCCTCCAACCCCAGAATCTTGCAGTTTTGAGGCTGGTGTCGCGTTACCAAAACCAGCGAACAATTGCTCCCATTCATCAGTTTCACCCTGAGCACCATTGGCAAAACCCGAAAAGTCTGGAACTGATCCTTGCTGGTTAAAACCACCAAAGCCATCAGCACCAGTAAAGTGGTCATCAATTGAGACACTGTGATGATCGATATCATCTTGGTGATCATCATCTGCTAATTTTAGATTATCAAAATCCTCATCGAAGAATTCATCTTGAACGTTGTTTTTCTCATTCTCATCGACAGCCGGTTTAAGGTCGTTGAAATCAGACCCCGAGTCATACTCATGGGACTTTTGTGCTTGGACAGGGAAATTATCCTTGGCATCATCAAACTCATCTTCCAATGCAACATTTTTATCAGATTCATCCGAAGAACTTTCATCGTAATCGAGTTCCTTTGGCGAAGGAAATTCTTCAATTGCTTGACTGCCTGATCCACTTGACAATTCAGAAGCTCTGTAGCTTTGTGCAAGTGGATGCGTTGGAACATCCGTAGCTCTTGGAGGACTTCTTGCCCTCTCAATTCCTTTAGCTTCATCTGCATTAACTAGTTCAAACAGTTCAACACCAGAAGAGAGTCGTTCACCTTCGCTGGATTCTTCAAAGCGACCCTCTGTTGGCTTCATTTCTCTAGAATGATGTTCTGAAAAGGCAGCTGTGTCTTCCAACGTGTCACGATCACTGATCTCTTCGATATTATCATCACGCACCGACATGGATGGATTGTTTTGGACACTCGAGGTCAAAGAGTCCGTGCGTTGGACACCAACTAAGACTCCTGGCATTCCCACCATTCCACCAACAACACCAGCGTTGGACGCCTGGAACCTATACTCTGAATTGGAAGGAGTTGTGATAGGGGTCTCTCCCGCCTCACCAACTTCTGTTTGTCTGTAAGAATCTGTAGCGCCAGAAGAGGTAGATGCCCGTTTCGAGATGCCTTCATGGAAATTTGACAGATTATAGTCGCTAGTCAAATTACCTGAGTTTTCATAGGTAATAGGCACAGGTGGAAATCTTTGTTTCATCCCTTCCGCATCTTCTTCATCAAACAGTAAGTCTTTGTGCTCAACATGTTTTAAATCATCGAGACCTGTCAAGTCTTCTGCTGGATTTTGTTTGACTTCATCGACCATTCCCGCAACGCTGAATGATGTGGAATCCGTATGAGGGTTAATGTCTTCGCTTCTAAGGCTTGAACTTTGTACGTTCTTGGATTCACCAGAAGGCAATGCCCCGACTTCACCATCAGCAAAGACTCTTGGAAGAGGGGTTTCATTTTGAGCAGTAGGTTGCACGCTTTCGTTTGTTGGTTCACTTTGCAAATTTTCAGGTTTTTGTTTGATATCTTTGGCCGCATGAGTCAATGAATGAGCTCCGGCACCAATGGCGACACCGGCAGCTGCACCCACACCACCTGCAAGTAACAGATGTTTCAGCTTAACTTCGCTCAAGCCTTTAGTTAATCCATCATGTTTGGTTTGTAGTTCACCAGTTTGAGCCTCAGCAGTCAGTCTTTGACTTTCAAAATCTTGAATCTGGCTGAGATACTGTCCACGCAAGCTTTCAGCATCAGCAATTTTACTCTTCAATTCATCAACCTTAACTAGCGCAACTTGTGCTTGTGATTTCTTCACATTGACTTCATTCGACAATCTAACATTCTCCGCCGACTTGCCCAGGAGTTCGCTTTCTAAGGCTGCAATTTCAGCATTTAAGTTTCCCAATTTTTCTCTTAAAGATGAGTTAATCTTTTGATTCTCCTCGACAGCCAACTGCTTCTCGTGAAATTCGTTAGAGATATTGTTGAATTTGGCCTCGGCTATTGAAGCTTCTGATCTCAAGGCTTCAAGTTCTTCCCTTGCATTGTTCAAGTTCATCTCCACCTGCTCCACCTGCTTTACTTCGCTTGCATAAGAAGTCCGCAACAGCTTCAACTTTGTATTGATTTCTTCCTTGACAGTTAAGATTCGAGTCAATTCTTTCTCGGCGCGAATCTTTTTTTCATGAAGGTTTGATGTTTGAGTCGATAAGGATTTGATTTGGTTAGAGAAATTAGCAATATCAGAAGTGGCCTCCGACAATTTTCCGGAGACCTCAGAGTCGGCCAACAAGTCATTATTTTCTTGCGAAGGAATTGCCCTAGAAGCACTTGTCACTGGCTGTGCTTGGGAATAATCGGTTTCCGCAGATAATTGATTTTGACTCAAGGGCAGGGCGGTTATAGGCTTTGCCTGAGGTGGTGCTGGTACAGACCGCAAAGCTTCATAATCCACGGTTCTTTGTTTGGCTTCAACTGATTCAGGGGCACCTTGAGAATTGGAGGTACTCGACTGATACGCTGGAGCACCCGAGGGGTAGCCATGGTCCTTGTTCTCAATACCTTTGTTAGAAGAAATATCTTCGCCTATTAAATCAGCCGGTTCGTCTGATGTCGGCGCACGATTAGCTAACAAAGATTGCCCAAAAGAAGACGATGGTTTGAAAGAAGAAGTCAACTGCTGTCTTACTTTGGGAGGTCCATGGGAATGGGATAAATCGCTGCTGCTAGACCTTGGTTGAATACCAGTATTCTGTGGAGAACCCGCAGTAAGGGAGGAACTCACAACAGGTGCTGGACTAGAAGAGCCGAAAATGTCGGCCAACTCATCTAAGGATGATTTTTGCTGCGCAGGAGGTTCAGGTCTGGCCGCAACAGGGGCCTGTGTGTATTGTTGTTGTGATGGAGGTTGAGGTTGAGGTTGAGGTTGAGGCTGAGCAGGTTGGGCAACCGGGGTACCCTGCAGAAGAGAGGTAATCAATTCCTCAGGAACAACATCAGGCAAAGGAAGACCCGAACGTCTCCTGTTGATCAAATACAAAGCAATTCCAAACTCAAGCTTGCTGAAAACACCAGTGTTTTGAATATCTGCCAAATCCCAGATAGTGGCAAGGTCTTGTTGGTCCAAGCGCGAGGTCATCAAAAAAGAGGCGACCTGGTCAGATGCCAAAGAGCCAGTCTTGGACTTATCCAAATTATCGAAAATGGAATCGAATTGCTGCTTCTGAAGAGGACTGACTTGCCATTCAGAGAGAATGGGAGGCGGTGGATTCACACTTCCCGTGGTAGCTGCGCGGACAGGCTGCTGAGAGGGTGGGTGTCTAATTGTCGACAGTTGAGAATTAATGGACGAGTATGATAACTGACGGTCACCATTCGAAGGGTTAGTAATAGGAAAGTCCACGGACTTCCACACGTGTTCGGGCAAAAACGGAGGTAATTGTTTCAAGGTTCCGCTGAGTAAGCCATGAATCAAGTGCATGGCCATAACGAAGGATGGCAAATCCAAGAAGCCACGATTATTGACATCAACCAAGCTCCAAATCTGGCCCAATGTGACCGTGGGTAATTTGGCCTTCATTAAAATCAGTTTGGCCGAATTACCGTCCAACGAAGCCATCTTAGAGCCAGTTGTTTTCACATACATCTGGGAGAATTTCTCATAGTCCGCAGGTGATACTGGGGCAATCGGTGCCTGGGGCATGGTCTGCTGCGTGGCAGTGTTTTGAGGGACCAAGGAGGATGGCTGCGTCTGTAATAAAGAGCCGTTTGTCGACTGAGACCTCAAGAGCTGACTTGGAGGAGGAGGTGGTGGTAAATCAGCAAACTTTGGCAAAGGTCCTGGGGTTTCTGCGAGCTGGGCAGTGGGGAAATGACCTGCTTGGGTATATCCAATCAAACGCATAGCATGGCAGAAGCCAAACTGGGTCAAAAACCCCAAGTTGTTGACATCAGCCAATTGCCAAATTTCTCCTAGGATATTGGCAGGCAACCCAGATTTCTCAAATGTAGTTCTCGCTTTTTCTCCAGTGACAATACCGCTGCTTTCGGGATCCAACGCTTTGAAGAGACGGGAATAGAGCTCCCTCTCCTCCTGCGTAAGGCCTACTCGGAAAGAGGTGTTCTCTGTTGCTTGAGAAGAGTTAGTAGCCACATCGGGATAGTTTAGCCTTCACAAAATATTCGAATTACATACATTGAATACCACTCATGGTTACGGATACAAGAGTAAAAGCTTAGGCAAGTTCAAGTAGGAACAGGAAATATCAGGAGGCGCGCTTTTGCTATCACGGGTGGTTCGGGGAACCTGTGGGCGGCGGAATGTACAGTACAGTGGGGCCGTGGGCACTGTCAGTGGTTGCGATCGGGAGAAAGTTCGAACTAATGAAGCTAACGCGGGGACCGGAATGCGTACATTTCCACCATGCCCACGCTTAAACTGACTGTGAGACCGAGCCTAGAGATATTTTTACAATTGCTTTGCTTTGCTTTGTTTTGGTTTGGTTTGGTTTTTTCCCTTTCCTTTCCCTTTCCTTTTTTTTTATAGCTTTTTATTGTTTTCTTTCTCTGATTAATAACTTATTATACACATATCTTTCAGTTGATTACTTGCTTGCATTTTGCCATGAATCCAAATCATTTGGAGGTTCATAAGTGGTGTACGCCTTTTCCAGCTTTGTTTGGCTCTGAGGTTGGATATCAAATGAAGCCAACAGTGTTCTCTTTTGGTGGTCGCGGGGGTTGGAAAAGGAGCACACGGCCCACATAGGTGATACTATATAGCCAGAGAGCAAGGCTGTTTCATATTTTATTGACTTGAGGAAAAACAATTATCACTTTACCTATTCGTATATTAATATCCTGATTTTTGTTCAAAGCTTCTTCCTTTTTTTTTTGTTGGCACGCTTGTTGCTGGGGCATTGAGGAGGCATCGGTTTCGCACATTTCCATTTCGAATATCCTTTTTGCACCCGTGCACCACTACATTAATGATGCTTCTCATCGCACTGAAAAATCTTCCCTTGCAACCTATAATCTAGAACGACTCAAACACAATATGAACAGAGGAAGAGGCGGCTTTAGAGGCGGTCGTGGAGGCGGTCGTGGAGGCTTTTCTGCCCCACAAGGCCCACCAGAATCTGTTTTGGAAATGGGTACTTTTTTGCACTCATGCGAAGGTGACATTGTCTGTCGCTCAATCAATGTTAAGATTCCTTACTTCAATGCCCCAATATATTTGGAGAACAAGACTCAAGTCGGTAAAGTTGACGAGATCTTGGGCCCATTGAACGAAGTTTTTTTCACAATCAAGCCTTCCGAAGGTGTTCAAGCTGCATCCTTCAAGGACGGTGACAAGTTCTTTATTTCCCCAGACAAGTTGCTCCCCATGGAGAGATTCTTGCCTAAGCCAAAGGACCTTGCACCAAAGCCAAAGAGAAAATCCGCTGGAGGTGCTTCTCGTGGAGGTGCTAGAGGTGGTTTCGGTGGCCGCGGTGGTAGCCGTGGCGGTTTTGGTGCTCGTGGTGGATCCAGAGGTGGCTTTGGAGGCCGTGGTGGCTCTAGAGGAGGATTTAGCGGTGGATCCAGAGGAGGATTTGGTGGTGGCCGTGGTGGTTCTAGAGGTGGGTTCGGTGGATCCCGTGGCGGCCGTGGTGGCCGTTTCTAGACCTGCCTTCTAGGCCCATCTTTGATTGCATGTATGATTTACTTTATCGATATAACTTAGTATTTTTTGGGATTCTAGCTGTCATATTCTTATTTAAGACCTAGACTCTAGCAGATGTAATTGTTGGTCTTCGTGTAGCCTTTTTACCTTTCCTGCTTTTGGGCTCATCATCTGTCAAACAATCTTCTAATTGGATAGGTGCCGACTCCACAAGACCACAACTTTCAGCGATTGCAAAACGCACGTCTCTGAAACCATATCTTTTCAACAAGATTTTGTTTGTGTGTGAATTGTTAAAGATGATACGAGGCAAAGTGGCAAGCTCACGGAGTCCGGCTTTCTCGATGACGTCTCGAAAGTATTGGACAACTTTACTGTTACCCTCCTTTGCGAGCTCGTAAGATTTCATTCTGCTCTCAAGATCGGTTTTTTCAGGCCTCATGTTGATTTTGGGGAATTTCTTTTGTACGAGTACATCGACTTTTGTCAAGATGATTTCGAACGCAGCCCCATTGTCGATGAGATACTCCACGAGTACAGCGTCTTCTTCCCGTATGCCTTGCGAGCTGTCAATTATCATGAATGTTCTTCGAAGCTGTTTTCTCCTCTGAATATAGTCTAGCACCACTTGCCCTTGAGATTCCTCTCCGAATTGACCATAGCCAGGGCTGTCGATAACCCTAAGTTTGTTTCCAACATTATAGCAATTTAAGCACTTAGTATAGCCTGCTCTTTTCGAAACATACGCATATTCAGTAGCAGCATTGGAAGTCCCCGCCTGGTATTTATTTAGGAAAAGACTATTAATTAAAGTAGACTTTCCAGCATTGGTATGCCCCAAGAGAAGTACTTCTGGAAGGGGCTTTAAAAGCTGGGGATCGACCCCAAAAGAAGTTTTTGACTTCATCAAGTTTTCATGATACTCGGTCCGGTGAAAAGGCTCTATTGAAGATAGCTTCGTTTGTTGTTCCATCGAAAGTCTGTCCACCTTCACGTCTGGGATATCTGCAAAGCTAGCACACGTCCACTCGTGCTTGATATGCGAGTGATAGAATAAATTATCAGCACGCGTGAATTGTGCAGCCAGTGGTTGACTATATGAGGCATCTCGAAAGTATTCGTTTAAGTCCTTGGGTGTGTAGATGTATTGAGCCACCTTTTCTGAGGGCACATTTGCAGACCGAGGGATCCGGAGGGTGTCAGTCTTTGGAATACGCACCGGGGTACTTTTGGGGATCGATGAAGTCAAATAATTAACAGAAGCGTAGCGTCGAAGGAAGATCATTTGCCAAGGAAAAAGAAATACGCAAAGATGAAGGAATGATAATCGTGAGATGCGCTATGTAAAAGTGTAAGTATTCAACATAAGAAGAAGCTGAGAGCTGCGATGTCTTCTCTGTGGGACGAGTCGCAGTAGAGGCCGAGAAACAAAGGTGGTCTTCATTCTAAAAAAAAAACAAAAAAACAAGTTACCTTCAAAAGATTGCTCTACGATTATGGTTTTTCTAAAAAGTATTACAGTAGAGAACTACGTTGCAGTCGATTTGTAAATTGTTTACTGGATTTTTTGTATTATTTCGGATGTTCTCTTCCAGGTTGGTCCCATTTCAGACTTTCACATCTGCATCTCATTAACGCGGATGCCTCACAAGCAACCATGACACCTGAGTTAAAACCTCCATTACACTTACCTCAAAATACCACATCGAGCTAGTCTAGCTTTCGCTCTGAAATTCACTCCGTATCCAACTCTGGCCCTAAAAGGAAGAAAAAAATACAATGGTCAGATTTGCGGTGTTGCTCTGTATGTTCATGTCACTACATTTCAAAGACTTTGAGACATCTAGGCTCCTCGACTAACATTCATAGTGTTTTGCCTTTCGCTTGCTTTCGCTGCATATCTAGGCTTTTCTCTGATCTCTTTGGGGCACGATAAAGCCATTCATTTCGTCACTTTTTTCATGTTAACTGCGGAGTTTTATTTTCTTTGGGAAACACACCGACCATGGAAAATCACCGTGGTGATGATGACTTTTGGTGCAAGCATTGCACTGGAGTACGTACAGAACTTCGTGAATCCTAAGCGAATATTTGACTACATGGATATAATTTATAACGTCCATGGAAGTGCTTTGGCTGTGGCTGTTTGTTGCCTTATCCACAATTATATGATAAGGAGAAGGCCTCAAATTAGAGAATTATCACACGCTCTGACAAGCGAGGAACAATCAGACATAGATGACTATGTAAATATTAGAATGAGCGAGATAGAGAACCTTCCGAAGTGATTGCATAGAAATGTCTTTTGAACATGGTTTCCAAGAATCAACGCCTTTAATATTGAGCACAACGTTACACATTCACGTTCGCGTTTTTACTGTGAATCACAATCTATAACCCAAGTGCGTGATAGTCCTCTACGAAAAGGGAATTATAACTTATTAAAGTTCCAGAAAAAGAACACTGCCGAAGAAAGGGTATGCTGTGTTGTCAAATATAATCTTTGTGTGCTAGTGACACGCTGTCAGAAAGAGTAGAAGATACAAGCCAAGAGACGCTTGCGCTCAAGGGCCAGTTCAAGTACATAAATGGCTGGCTCGCTCAAACTTCACGAAACCCAGGTGGTCATTGTAACGATACACAGGCACGGTTTTAGCTTTAGTCCCTCTTCGGGAACCAGTCATTCCAAAGCCCAGGCTACACAAGTCTCGCAGTTTATATGTTGTAGTTACAGTCAATAATACGCATATTCCTAAAAAGCTGGCTCGCGCCTGGCATACATCAGTGTAGATTAAAATTAGTAAAATGCGAAATTTAGCTAAATATATTTTGAGCTATATTTTGATATTTTTACTAATTACTAGATATCGATATTGACTCGGTGAAAAATTTAGTAAAAAAATATATCCTAATATATCGATTCGATATATGTAAAAAACTAGCCTATGACCAGGTGCTTCAGCCCTCGCTACAAGCAAC
>JAJMAK010000080.1:0-52666 GCA_030572615.1 Metschnikowia lachancei
ATATTTTCATCGAGGACCTTGGCCTCGGCCGGAACCCACACCCGTACATTCCCGACGTCGGAACGCGCGCGCACCACATCCAACACCGATGAACAGTCGCGCGCAGGACCATGGGCCTGCAACATTTCACCACATGTAAAGAGGTAATCTTGAAGTAAAAGGAATACACCACCGAGTTTTCTCATCCTTATTCCTCTTTGAGAAGTTCCCCTCGTTTTTCTGAACCCATAATCTCTTTTTTTTCCAATGGCCCAACCACAACCGCCATCTATTGACTTTGAGAAAATCAAAAACGACTCCGATGGCTCTGTTCTCGGAATGGCCCGCAGTACTTTCAAGGAAGTGATTGGCAATAACCCATACTTTGCTGCTGGTGGAGGGCTTATGTTGCTCGGCACAGGCTTGGCATTGGCACGCCAGGGTGTGGTCAAAGGATCTGGGTTTGTTTACCGACAGATGCTCGTAGATTTGGAGATCCCGTCAAAGGATAAACTGTACTTATGGTTTTTGGAATGGATGTCCCAATACAAACACCGTCGGTCTCGCCACTTGTCTGTAGAAACAATGTTCACCCAGCATGATAATGGCGCACTGACCACGAAATTCTCCTTGGTGCCCGGCCCAGGAAAACATCTCATCAAGTATAAGGGCGCATACATGCTTGTAAATAGAGAGCGGTCGGGAAAATTATTGGACATGACCAGCGGCACGCCGTTTGAGACGGTCAAGCTCACCACCTTATACAGCGACCGCCACTTGTTTCTGGATTTGCTTACCGAGGCAAAACACATGGCATTGAAGGCACAAGAGGGGAAAACCGTGCTCTACTCTTCATGGGGTCCTGAATGGCGGCCATTTGGCAATCCACGGAAGAAGCGCGTCTTAGGCTCGGTTATTTTGGACGAGGGAGTCAGCGAGGCCATCATAAGCGACGTCAAGGACTTTTTAGCAAATGGCCAATGGTACCATGAACGAGGCATTCCATATAGAAGAGGTTACCTCTTGTATGGCCCTCCAGGAAGCGGTAAAACGTCATACATTCAAGCATTGGCCGGCGAGTTGGACTATGATATTTGCATCCTCAACTTATCGGAAAATAACCTTACCGACGACAGGCTCAACCATCTTATGAACCATATTCCACAACGTTCCATCTTGCTTTTGGAGGACATCGATGCTGCTTTCAATAAGCGAGCACAAACTTCCGAACAAGGATTCCAGAGCGGTGTCACGTTCTCGGGTCTCCTTAACGCATTGGATGGTGTGGCCAGTGCCGAGGAGTGCATCACTTTCATGACGACAAACCACCCAGAACGCTTGGATCCTGCATTATTGCGTCCAGGAAGAGTCGACTATAAGATCATGGTCAACAATGCCACGGAATCACAGGTGCGCAGAATGTTCTTGCGGTTCTATTCGGAGAAGGATCTTTGCGACGAGTTCCTCGTGAAGTTCAAGGAACTCGGGTTGTTGGGCAAAGTCAGCACTGCACAGCTCCAGGGTTTGTTCGTTTTTAACAAGAACGATCCACGCCAAGCACTTGCCATGGTGGACACCTTGAACAACCCCCACAGCTCGTTTTGAGGAATTGGTCCGATTGTTTCCAAGTTTCGATACAAATTTCGCCTTGTCACCCGAGGGTCTCACAATTAAACAATCCGATAGATATTACCTGTACATATTGACCCAAACCAGAAAAACTAAATATTCCATACCATTTTAACATTCTCCAAAAGAATTAAGTGGTTCACCAATAAATGTCCATTCCTTTCCATTCCTATCCCCCACCGCTTTCTTTTCATTACTTCCCAAAAATAATATAACACATAAACCAGCATAATAAAACTCATCAAGTTCATCCCCTGTAACGCTTGAGGAGCTTCTCATGTGCCTCCTCAATGGATCTCTCGGTAAGTTCCTCCCCATCGTTGGTTTGTACAAGCTTGCTGAGATAATCCATATACAAGAGGTAAATCAACATATCAGTATTATCCTTGGCGATTTTATGGCTTGTTTTCTTCGTGATCGCAGACTTGAACCTGCCCTGAGGATAAGAAGATTTATTACCGCCCATGCTTTTCCTGGTTTTTTATATCACTATGTAAAGTGTTCAGTAAGATAGGCCAAAATTATGATGCGCACTTATTGTATGTTATTGTTTTGGGGTGTGGTCACGTGAGGGAACTTATGGCGTAGATGCCAAAACGCGCATAATGGCTGTATTTAAATTAATTACAGTTTTTTAGCCCTCTGTTTCGAAGAGTGGCTTCTGAGAAGGAAGTAAACAAAAGTGCATTCATCAAGTGGTCATAGAGGTGAGGGTTTATTCCTCTTTGCTTAGGGAGAAGCTTCCAGATTACTGCACATGGTAAAATTTGCACACCTCATCACCAGCAACGCCTTACCACTACAACCAGGTAACCAAAAAAAAAAAAGATAACCATCAATCTAAAACTCGACACCTAAAAATCAAAAAGATTACAGCACCGCAATTTCGCATATGGTCTCCCACTACACTACTCAGTGCGGCCCTACGAAGCTTAACTAACGTTGATCGGACGGGAAACAGTGTTCTCTTCGTGGTGTGGCCGTAACCGAAAGAAAAGGTGCCATAAATATTTATGTTGGCAGCCACGATATTTTGGTACAGACACGATTAATCACTCTATATGTAGGAAAATAGTGCGCGTACCTAATTATTGGTGGCTCCGGTCACATCAATACTCTGCCACTCGTAGTTTCACAGGAGGTTTTTGGAGAGAATCCACTCATTTCTTTTGAAAAAATAACTCTTTTTATTTTAATTCCACCACAATGGACTAATATGATACATACTAGATTTATCCATGAAAATACTACTGGCTTTCTAGCTTGATTAAAGGCCAACAAATGAAAAATACACTCATTTACCACTACACGTTCCTTTGGGGTTTTATTTCCGGAGAAAGAACAATAGTACTCCTTTTTTTTTACAATAAATGCACTAAATTCCGTCTACGTGAACAAAACAACGGGTGGGATGAAGGCTATACGGCTATTCCTAAGTAAGTCTAGCAGAGTCTACCCAATGTGCTCATGGATGCTGGAATATGCTTAGCGGCAAAATTAACCAGCCATCACAATTGCCAATTCCACATGTCGTGTAACCGTTTACATGGTGGCTGGATTATGAGAATAGCAACACCCTCCCCAGCCAATCGGTAGTGCTACAAACCACACGAAGTGGAGAGGACGTGGTGGCAACAAATGAAGGTGACGGTAGCGGCTAAACACCATTTCATTAAGAAACGTTATTGACCGGAGGTCCACATGGAGTTCCTCACATTCGCGGTCCCTAGTGTCTAAGCTTGGTATCATACACACCTGAGTTATGGTTTAGCTACACAACTTGTCAATTTTAGTATCCACTTTTGGAAATGAAAAGGATTTACATCTTTTGGATCCTTTCGAATGTCAACACCAAGTCTGAGTTCTTGTGTTGCAAAGTCACCATAATATCTCACCATGGATACAACATTAAACTCCCAACCTCATACCATATAGAGTCTGTGAGCGTATGACCCAGAACCAAGACTTTTGCAATCACTTTTATTATCGTATGATGAATTGCGACCAACAGAAAAGTTTCAGGAAAAGAAAATTTCTGAAGCAACAACTGCAATCTTTTACTTCCCGTTTTTGTAGTATAAATTGTTTTGCGAGGAACTATGCTTATGGAATTGAAATTGATGTTGGGCCTGCACATGGGACGTCACCCGGTGGCAAGTAATCTTCATCTTGTCATTGTCTCCCGTTAAGCCTTTTTGATATCTGTCATCAGGCTGTGGCAGATAAGTTCAATTCTAGCTTACATCACCAATAACATAGGCTCGGTATAAGGCAGCAAGTCACACTAAACTTGCAATTCTGGCATTGGGTGGTGGGGTAGTGTGTTGCGGTGTGGCGCGCATATAGTTGTAATGTGCCCAACAATGTATTTCAAAATTAACAAATTCTCACGTAAAAGCAAAGAAAAATGTTGATGATTTTTGTTACAGGAATTTCACAAGTAATAATTTAATGAAATACTTTCTTAAAAAGGTGGCTTTCTGAAAATTTCTCACACATGGTGAATACTTGAGCCATACGTCATTGCAACGCACCTCTTCACAACCGTTGTTATTCCCGGTGGTGAAAAAATCTTCCAACAGACATTGACACTAGGTTGATTGGATTCAAAGAATACACCATCAAAAAATTTGAATTCTAATGGGAAACGCTCATTTACTACCCACGTTGGCAGGTAGGCAGATGTAAGAAACCTCGCTTATGTAATGCAGTAGGTGTATAACGGCATGTCAATTGTCTGTGCATGTTGCCAGTGCATGTAACTTTTCGCGATCGTTTTTACCCCAACCCCGATGCAAATTACCATAATGGTATGGCCGATGTTTAAGACCACAAACGTTTTTATGACAATCAATCTGTAGGGTGATTTTTTGTTTACCGCCGTTTAAACAAAACATGGGTAATCTGAAATCATATAAACTTCTACTGCGCATTTCATTATTCAGTTTAATTTGATTCTATTGTGGGTTGGGCAAGTTCCCGTTCTATAAAGTCCTTTTTTCTATAAGCCCATGGGTCAAATTACACCCATATTTCTATTACAACAATTATTCATCTACTTTTCTCCGTTTCGCATTCTCATCCTCGTTGTCGCTTGGTTGGTGGATGCCAAAAAGACCAGGCGTACCATTCCTCAATGACTTGTTGAGTTCTTCCATTGACGGTAACTGCTTCTTCATTGGAGCATGCGTCCCCTCTTCCGGCTTGGTGTATGTAGCAGACTCCTTCAGAGTTGCAGGCCGCGGTATCGACGATATGGTTGGCGATGTCTTGCTTACGCTGGTCAGAGCTTTGGTCACAGTTTCCTCTTCGGCGGGATACCGGGAAAACAGATTTAGAGAGTGCCTCTGTGGACTTGCCACATGTAGTCTCTGGGGAAGAGGGTGGAGCATTACCGGCAAAGACAGTGCTCGGCTTTGGTTCTGGTCGTTTACCATGTGTTGGTAGTAAGTATGCGCTGGGGCATAAGGCTGGTACTGTTGCACAAAAGGCGGCGTACCAGACACACTGGGTTGCCGCTGCTGCTGTTCTTGAGGGTGCACTGAACGCGTCTCTTCATCCTTTGGCACCTTTGCTGGCGGGTGATTACACGACGTTTCTTGTGCAGAGCCATTCGTCGAAGTAGGAGCGACTGATGTAGTGGATGCAGAAATTGAACGAGCAGGGCCATTTGGTGCGACTGGTTGAAGAGGATCCACAAGGAGCGACATGGCTCTATTAACACTTGGTCTGGCCGGAGCCTTAGTCTGTGTCTCTTCACTTACCAAGGCGGCTGGTTGTCTTGGGGTCCCATCGGGATTATTGTACAAGGTGTAGTTTGGGTTCAACGGGTACTGCTGAGGGATTATACCCGGGGCAGGAACTCGTGGCGCACCCAGGGACGCACTATTTAGGTGGTAGCTGTGCAGCCTCTTGTGGGTGTTATTTCTGGGCAGGGATTCAACAGGATAACTTGTGGTTGACTTCAATTGAATTTTGAGAGGCACCTGGTCGGTGTTCTTGGGGGTGTGTGTTGTCATTGGCGACGTTCCACCTGGTCCCAGAGTGTAGATTCTATTGACCGGGGTGTGGGCCCTCTTCCGGTCCAAGGCATCCTCCTTCTCTTTCCTGGCTTTCTGGTCGTCATCCTTCGCCTTGTTCATCAAATGCTCAACAGCTTTTTTTAGCTGAGCAATTTCATTCTGACTCTTGTGATATTGAACAGACAAGCCTTCGTGTCTCGCGAGCAAGTCCAGATACGCCACGTTCAAGCTATTGACCGAAGAGCTCAACTCGACCAACTTGAAATTTATCGACAGTTCAAGCGAGATTGCCGGCGTCTGCACCGAAGTTTGTCGCAGCTGGGATTGTGGCACTTGTGGTGCATGCAGAGGCAGATGAAGAAAGTATGAAGGAGACCCAAGGGGCTGGTCAGGGGCTGAAGGAGAGTTTGGCGAGTTTGGACCACCGACAGCCGCGCCGTAGACCGGATAAGGATATTGCCCCATTACTGGAGCCATGCCATTATACACGGCCGAAGGTTGTCTTGGGGGCTCCTTACCAGAGGAAGAAACGCGCCCAGGTACACTAAGTTGGTTCCACAGCTGCTGGTACACCGACAGATGGTACTGTTCCAGGCTCTGAGAGTCCTTGGGGGACCTTGATCCATCGCTTAATCCCTCAGATGTAGGGGGGAGAGTCTTCAAATTGACAATCTCCTTTTGAGAGCTGACAACTTTAGATGATTTTCTTTTGATTAAGTTTAACGATTCCACGTCGCCCTTTCTGAAGTGGTTGGCAGAATGCCGGAACTCCCATCTTGTTTGTTGGGAAGAAGGCACCAGGTTGCCTTGTTCGTGACCATTTGCACCTTGGTGTTTGTCGTCATTCTGAAAGTTATCATTCACTTTGTGAAACCCATACATGTTTAGCTGGCGGATAAAAGATGCAATGTTGGTATGCTTGAAATACTGGGCCAACACGTTGGAAAACTCTTCTCCTGGGTAGAGACAGAACGAGTCCTGTGTCGGCGACCACCAGATAAGATGCGATAGACTCTGGTCTTCTAGCATATCGAAAAGTTTGTGGATGAAAACGGTTTGTGATTTCCCTGGGGCCAGTGTGCTGGTAGTACCCGCCACGGGGCTGTTGTTCCCACTACGTACTTTAGCATGTTCGTGGTTTTGATTTGCCACGTGATAACTTGGATGACCCCCGTAATCTCGAGAACGATCATGGTTGGGATCTATGGATGCTACTCGAGGAATATATCCGGGATGAGGCATGATGCCCGAATTCGGTATGGGCGACAGGGTGCCGGAGGTCTTCGGGTATACCACCGAGCCATTTATGTTTGCAGGCGAGGCCATAATTGTTGTGTTTTGTGTGTTTCTCTAGAGGTTGGAAACGGCCGGAAAATGCGTTTGCGAATCCGGGGAACCTGGAAAAGATTTGGTACAAGAAAAGCGGGAAATTTCTCTTTTTTTTGGGTTTGTGTTTGTCTTTTTGACTCGCTGTCACTTTTTTCTGGATGTTTCTTCTTGTGTGGATCCAATTAAAGTTTGTGATGTGGTTGAAACTTGTGCCGATGTGATCTGGGATAAATGCAAATTCGTATAAGGCATATGCTGCGGCGAGATCGGAAAGAAAAGAATATATCAGCCAGGGGTCGGCTTACGATCAGGCCAGCAAATTTAGGAAGGTATTGAAGTGAAATACTAAAAGACTAAAGTATTGTGGTTTGCTTCGGAAGGTACAAATGGAGAAAAAGGAAAGGCGAAGCGGCTTTCAGTGGGGATTGCCGTACTGATAAAGAATGTAGACCGAGCGGAGAAGCGAGGAAACGGAGATCACGAAAAAAAAAAAAAAAAAATTAAAAAAAAAAAAAAAAAAAAAAAAAAAAAGAAATTTCGATGTGGAAATACGTTAAGCGCGAGCCTAATTAGGAATCATGCAAACGCTCGCACGCTTGAAAAAAAAAATTTTGAGCGAGAAGAAAAAATAAAGGAAAAGCAAAAGCCAATGCAGATCTCATCTCAGTGTACGTTTACTCGCCGTACATGACTAAAGGTTAAAAAAGAGTTGGCTAACTTGCCTCTGTAGGATGACCTTTGCTATGTTCCTTGGCTTGATTTGACCAAGAAACGAAAACATAACTTGGACTCTCCTCTCGCAATAATTTCAGTGACGTCTCTCAATGCACAGGTTAGCGAGGGCAGTGTCTGCAAGAACCGAGCAAAGAGACCGGTATATGCGCCTGCTGTTGCTTCTCTAAGGTAAAACCACAAGATTTGTTTGGCTGGGAGAGACAGATTACATGGTGATGTAATATGTGTACATTGTAAGGTGGATCTCGCGCACAATTACAAAGCCGTCTGGTTACATTTGACCCATGAAGACGGAAAAAAGAACCATCAATGAGTCGACGAAGCTTGACTCGGTTGCTCATACGAGATAGCAGCAATGTATACGATGAGCCTTGAGAGATAAAAGAAAGCGATCGAATTAAATTTTAAAGGAAGAATTTTAAAACATCTACGATCTCAGGAAAAGTCTCTACCGATGCAATCTTGGTGATTCTGGAAGTTTGGGGTGTTTTTTGGCGAAAGCTTTCCTTGTTTGTCTTTTCCTTTGCAGAAACGACAACCATTCATCATAGCTGAGTCCGTCCATCTCGCTAAGATAGGAACATGAAAATTGTATGCCTGAAACGGAGTAGACTGCTACACTAATCTTCACCGCAATTTTAATATGCAACCACCAATACTTTTGCGCCGAATATTGCACTCGGCGGTACAGTACCTGATTACCGGATCCCATGTATCCGACATTATAATACAGCTTTGAACACGTTGCATGAAGAGTGTTGCCGACTCAAAATTAGAAAAATTGAATCTTCCTAGTTGCCATTTTTCCCCTATTTTTTGCTATAAATTCCGCTTCAGTTATTACCTATATTTCTCTTGGTTATTCTTTATTACGCCGAACAATGGACTCCATCAGCAGGTCACTTACGGCAAGCCTGCATCATAACAATTGTAAATACGTAACGTCATAAGCCACAGCTGGCATCATGCGCGCTCTTTTCTATGCAGTATACGGCATCGAAAGGTGCGTATTTTTGCGAAAGCGAACATTGGCGGACAGTAATCCCGCAAGTTACACGAACGCTTACTTTTACGACGCCAGGAAGAGAGTTTCAGATCTCACACAAATTCCAAAAACTCAACGAGAGCTATAAAGTCCTCACTCCGAGCTTTTTTTTTAGCTTATAACTGACCTCACATTTCGTCCATATACCTGTGTATGTGGTGACTGAATTCCTGGACGTCTTTTAACTTATCGTTGGGTGCAACTGAGCCCACGTGGATTTATGCCTTGGGTAGCTCGGTGAAGGTAGTGGTGGGGCTCATCTTGTTGTTCACTGCAGGAAAATCGACATCATAGAGGCGTCATGCTACATGAAGATGCGTCGCAGCGCAGCGCATTTGTGTTTGTTTTTGTGGGGTTACGGGGTTACTGGGGTATGTAAATGATATTCTCCATTGCCTATCTCCGGCTAACCAACTTGGACCGTGCCAAGTCGTCTTTCTCTCTTGGTTCTATTGGTCCCAAAGGATTCATCCCTATTATCCCCATCATATAACTCCTTGCTACATAATTTTGATTCCTGCAATTTGCGCGACTCACGTGCTAGCACATACAGTCTGTTTACTCGGAGCTGGTTGGGCGTCGTGCATCTCACACCTTATTCGCCTCAGGGAACCTTATTCGCCCTCCTTTTTCTTGTGTTTTTTCCTGTTTTTCCTGTTTTTTTTTTCTGTTTTGACTTCTGGTCTGTAGCTTAATTGTTAAGGTTCGCTTTACTTAGAGCAACTATAATTAGCCGCCTGAAGCCTCCTTCGGCATCCCCCCCTCAGTGACTCCGTACCTGTGATATCTTCTCCTCATTAACTCGTTCGTGAGTATTTACGGGGGAACTGGGGACTCAAACCTGGAAAATCCGCAAACTGAAACGAGAAAACCAAAATCGACGAATCTGGGTAGAAGTTTTCATAAATAGAATTTTGGTAGATAGACTCCACTAAGCTTTTTTTGGGATATTTCTTTCCTTTTCCTGTCTCTGTTTTCTGTTGAGAGATGTCCATAATTTGTATTACACAATTTTACGGTTGCGACTTGCAAATACCATTTCTGATCTTCCTGTAAATCAGGGCTATGTGGAAGACAATCTTCTCATGCCTCGAGATTCGCTAACTGTGTTGTTGTTCCTGTTTTTGTTCTTTTCTCGGTTAATTTTCTGGGCGTTTGTAGTGTTCCGATTAAGTGCATTTACGAATTCCGCCAGCTTCTTGTTTTCCGAATTAAACAATAGGCGTTCCAGGAAAGTTATATAGTCCAAAACAATACGAACACGGAGAAGTAACAAAAACCTTACATACAATGGAAGTGCGGAATTCGCTGGGGTGACGAGCGCCCGATGGATAAGACATGCCTGTGTGTGGCAGGATTCTGTTTCTATACAGTGCAGAGGTGGGAATAATAATTCTCATAATTCTCACCAGCGAGTCTCCATTTGGTCCACATACCCTTCTGGGGCAAATGTAAATTCCCAATGTAAATTGCTGAGAATGGTCTGCCTTCCTCTCACCAGATGCCAAAGTGTTTCGGGTTTTTGGGCGCTTTTAATTTTTTTTTTTTTTTTTTTGATAATTTCCACTTTTTGATTTTAAGTTTGAGGCTGGTTTGTTTCTTCTTTCTAACTTTTTTTTTACTACTGCTTTTGCTTTTACTTTTGCTTTTACTTTTGCTTCTGCTTTTTCTTTTTCTTTTTTTTTTTTTTTTTCTTTTTAACTTTATTACTAATCCCTCCTTTCATGAGTTCAAAAAACGGGTCAACTTCGATTATAATTTTTGAGTTTTTTGAAAAAAATTCCCCCCCTAAGAATTTAAAAGCGTTTGCTACATTCTGGTGGTCTGGTTTCACGACGGTTGCTCTAGCATTTAGGTTTGCTTTTTTCATTTGAGAATGTGACGTATTTTTTTATTTTTCTTTTTTGCTTTTGCGATTGCTATTCTTTGCCCGCCGCACATCTGGGCTTGCCTGCCTTCTCTTTAACTCCGATTTGCATTTTCGCTCGCCTTATTTTTTTTTCCTCGTTTTGTCCAGCCTCCGCCGCCACCGCCGGCGCCGCCCAGGCGCACACATACCACCGGTGTTTTTTTTTTTTTTTTGTCTGATTTCTTTTTTCTTTCTTTTTCGCATTCTTCCATTTCTTTTTTTCTTTGTTCTGTCGTGCTTGCACACATAATTTAATCCGCAACCTCTCGTGGGCCATGCGGCTTTTTGGCCTGCGCTAATCGGTCATCGCTCGTACTTATCGTCTTAGTCACACACCCCTTGTAACATTTATATCTCCTTTTTTTTTTTTTTTTTTCTATATTCCTTCTTTTTCTATTTATTTCTGTTTCCGATTTTTGGTCGGGTTGCCTCATTCCCACCCCTGCTCATACTCATCGTTTCTTTTCGTTTGCTTCGCCGGGTTCATCACCATTCATATACATACATTTTCTCCCGCTGGTTACTCGCCCTCCAAACCCCCCTCTTTTCTCTTTCAGACATTCTGAAACCACGACTTTATTCAGTGCAGGGAAGACTTATCACACGCCTTCTCTTTTTTTCTTTGCCTTTTCCTGCCCTACTTTAAAAGAGATAAGGTCCACACAAAAACTATTCTGCCCCCACGAAACTTTGATAGTCCAACGCTTCATTTTATTTTTAACCACTGGCGTTATTTTCTCACATCCTAATAGAAGACAGCAAGAAAAAAGAATACCCACCCGCCCCTTGCCATGACATCTCAACTCAACAACTCAAATGAAAACCAGGATCAGATGCTCCAGGAAACCGAGACTTTACGCCCGGTTTTCTTTGATCTGTCTTCAAACAGGGGATCGGTCAGCGTGGGTCCGTCTAGTGAAAAGGCCAAACGTGCTCGTCTAGATGCTTCAGTAATTACGCCTAACGATCATGCTTCTAGCCGTTCGGATATGCCGTCTCGTGACGAGTCGGTGGCAGGGCCCCACGACCCCATTCCATCCTCTCTGACTCCGTTGGATATCAACCGTCACCATAGACACCTACTTCTCCAGCACCAGTTTCTTAATGGTGGGAGAGTTGGGGACACCAACAATAGCAGTAATGCTGACAGTGGAGTCACCGAATCCCCCGTTTCCAAATTCCCAGCATCCAAATTCCCAGCATCCACAGACTCCCACTCACCCGTCCCGGTATCATCCTCATCCTCATCCTCAACCACCTTGCATTTCCCTCCAGCTCCCAAAGAGAGCAAAACAAGTTACGAACCGGCTTTCGGGCGCAAAAACTCGGCCGCAAGGCCCTCTCATGTCGGGAAGAAGTCGTCGCGTGCGCCGGCGGTTTCATCTGCTGTGGCATCCAACTTCAACAAGGCCCCCAAATTGTTTCGTCGCTTTCGCTCGCGATCCTTACCCATCATTAACTATACCGCCAGGGCCCATTTGTTGCATCAACAAATTTTTCCTACGCGGCCTCTCAAAAACGGGCCGGTCCATAATCAAGCTCCCGGTGCCTCTACTATAGAACTGTCACATAAACATTCTTCGTCGTTGCAACATAAGAGTGTCCATCCATCCAAGAATTTGTCAGCCCTCTCGACCGCGGCGGTGCCATCGCTTCCACCGATTAATTTGCAGTCACTTAAAGAAATCGATTTGCAGGAAATTTTGAAGAACCCCCAGTTGAGACATGACATTCTCTTTGATCCACAACTTCAGTTCAGGCCAAACTTGGATGGCGATAGAGGCAGAAGGAAGAAATCCGTCATCGAAAGGTACTGGGCAGAAATCGAAGTCGAATGTAAACAGTTTTTCGAGCCAAGTATCACTTGTGGTTCCCAACTGGCAAAGATTCAAAGGTTGCCTGCTTTATTCACTACATTGCGTGATATTTTGTTGTCTCTTTTACCCGTTAAAGATCGGGCCCCTGTGAACGAAATTATGGACATGGATCTAGTTGTCCAGCAACTATCTCATGGGTCATTTGACTTTGTCGCTATGGCGCACTGGCTTGGCGAAGTATTCAAATCACATTGTGCTCCAATGAGAGATCAGTGGGTATCGGAAATGATTTGCAAATTCCAAGAAGCCGGCTCAGAAAACTCTGTGGGCAAGCTTGTTCAAGGTTTGAGGTCGATTTTTTCCATCTTGGAAGCGATGAAGTTGGATGTTGCCAACCATCAGATTCGTATTTTGAGACCAGTGTTGATCGAAACAGCGGTTGATTTCGAGAGAGACTATTTCAATCAACTCATCGTTCATTGCAAGATTCACATACTCGACTCGTTGAAATGGTATCACAGGGGCTACCAAAAGAAGTGTGGAGACCGTCAAGACGTTTCCGTCGATGAGTATAAATCGATTCTCACTTCATTGATCATTGAGCTTCTTTCATGTCGTAACATGGCGACTGAATTTCCTTCTACTTTGGCTTTTGACCATACCAGGTTAGTCTTGTTGAGAGCCGATGTCAGACAATTGGTGTGTGTTCAGTTGTGCGTTGTTTTATTTAAACAACTCATATCTAACTACGATTTAGCCGCTGGTTATAGAGTTGCTAGTCTTCAGGCTGAGAATATCACCAAAATCCAGGAAGAGATTTTGGCGATTGTCACTGATGAGCACGGTAATGTCAAGTGGACCCGTAATATCAGAGCAATTGCAATTCAGTTAGTTAAGAATGTTGTGAACGACCCCGCCAACACATCTGTTCAATCAACTAAATTGCCTCAGCCAATGATCGATTTCAGTTACAACTGGCTCATCAAGCAAATCCAACCTAGTTCCGACGTCTATGGATTGATGGAAGGAAAGGTATTTAAAGATCTTCTCAATGAAGTTGGTCACACCTTGTCATCCGATACCACCATGCCCAAAGCAACCCCAGATTTCAAACTCGGAAACAATAAATTTGGCGTGAAGTACAAGAAATCTGACTCTGAGATGTCGGGAATCTCGAGCCGAATCTCAACATTGATGAAATTTCATTGGAATGTGTTTGGAGACTACTACATCGAGTACATTCGGAACTTCAAACAATCATAATTAAACAAACTATACACTACATTTGATCGCTATGTCAACTCGTGGCCTATTTGCATATAACGACTTTTTTTTCTTTTCAGTACACATTAATGAAATTTATAGTATTAATATATAATATAGAGTCTAGAACTGAAATAATATAACCTGGCTGATGACTATCCTTAAACTGTCTCTTGCTTCCTAGGAAACGTACCCGCGTTCCCCTTGGTGCTGTTTTTCTATCAAAGCTCAACTTCCAAGCCATTAATGGAGCAGGTAAGATAATCCAACTGCAAGAGATGCCTCAACTTCATCTCTATAAGAGGCAGGCTATTTGTGTCATTGACGATGCGATCGAAAAGCCAGTTGGAGATTTGTACATCGGACAAGTCGGTTTTCTGGCTATCTTTTTTATCCCCTCTATACCGGTAGTAGAGGTTGATGGCGACTTGGAATTCCTGATTGGCGTAATTCAACACCAACTCCAATTTGCAAGTGAAATCTGAGTACCCGCCACTTTCACTGCCGTCATCAGGGTCATATCCATCGAATATGCCAATATCTCTCAAGTGAAACGCTAGTGCCCTCGCTAGACCAACGGCAGGATCGCTTGGGGGCTCCATTTCTAGGTACTGAGAATCTAGAGCAACAAGATTTGGATATTTTAGCCACGGAAGCGACAGATCTCCGTCTATCGCCTCGTACGATAGCTTCTTCCCGGCGGTGTTATCTGACTGGTAAAAATGAAGCTTCATGCGCTCGTACTAACAGGGCTCAAAAATTTCAACAAAAGAATGGATGAAAGGACAGGATAATGTGAGATGGAGTGGCGTGGAATTCAAAGTTAATGCAAGAGGTTAACGCGGCGTCTCTAAAACAAAAAAGCCGCCGGAGACGAAAATAAGATTTGCAAGGGTCTTGGAGCATTGGTTGCAGGCCTCACACTTACTCACACTCACCCACTCACTCACTCACTCAACTCACACACACTGTAACACACACACACGCCATCACCATCGCACATTCACAAACCGCCGCACCACCTACAATGTGCACTACTTCGGGTTTAAACGCACCTGGATGTTTCGAAACAGGAGATTCATGCAGGAGTACTGGCAGTCTCACGCATGAGGAGCTACTTGGCCTCCCTGAGCAACACCCAGAAGGGGGCAGTAATGCCCCCCCTTAATTCGGAATCTGCATCCTTAAACACTGCCAATTTTTTCTACGTTTCCGCTTTTTTGTTAGGTGGCGAGCAATCTTGATGGGATGTTTTTTGCCCTTCCTTCGCTCCCTGTTCAGGGACAACTGGTTCTTCCAAACTCGGCAATTCTTGTGTGTCGAGGTGGGGGACGCGCGATTTTTCGTTGTGTCCGCTTTCGGAACGATTTTGAACTTTATTGTCCATCTCTTCGGCACTCAATTCGGTATCATCTTCGGGCGAATCCTGCAAAGTTTCATCTTTCACTTCCGATCTGGATACGCCGATTTTCTTGCTGAACACCGAGCTATCGGTGCTGAATGTTTTTGAAGACCCAATAGTGCCGGTGGCGTAATCCAAGGAAACGGAGTTAGTAGGTGTCACCGCAGTGGTGGCGTGTGTGGGTGTTGGGGTTATCTCCGACTCCGACTCTTCTTCTATCGTCATTTGTAGCAGCGGCGGCACGGATCTTTGTCTACTTTCCCGTTTTTTGGTGGATGCCTCCCTTTTCATGTGATTGTGCCGCTCATCGGAAATCTTATACGTCATGAAATTGTACCCGTCGTCGTCCTCAAAAATAGCTTCACTGGAAAAATCGCCTGCCTCTGGCATTTGTGGAAGCAGAAAGAAGGGTTTTTCTGTCTTCACTGTGGTGGAATCTGGCGCTTTTTGGTTAATTGTACTATCGTCCGTAGAGAACCTTAGTTTGTGTATATCTGAAGACATCGGAGCAGAGTATGGCTCGCGTTTTATACGTTTCCAATCAGGAGATGTATTTAACGAGTCATTTGACCGTTTTGTGTTTTTGTTGATGTTGTTGTTCTCGGGCAAATAGAGAATTCGTGCAACAATACTGATGTTCAAACCAGCCACCATTCCAATAAATGACCCCACAAATAAGCTCACCATGAAGTAGTGTACAGAATGATAAATGAACACCTGCAAATGCGGAAGAAAAGCAATGGCAAGGCGGTAGAGTGATACCTCCACTGGTACCAAGGTGTCATACTTCACGTTGGCGGCCTTTAGTATGGGTAAAAGTGGCAAGTATATGAATCCATAGAGTGCTGTACGAAAGATGAGAAAAACCGGGATAAGGAAAAGGTGGTTGATAATACCATAGAAAATTCGGATTATTGGGAAACACACGTGTGTAAAAGGGAAGAATACCGTGCGGAAGGCCACTCGGAGGGTCAATTGGATAGCTGAGACGAAGAACTCCATGAATAGTTTTTGTTGGATGTACTTTGAATGGTGGGGTAGGTGAAGTAGTATGAGCACGGTGAGGCTTTAGTGGGGTCCAAGAATGCGGAATTGCAAGCAGGCACATAGCGAGAGTAATAATTGACATTTTAGAGAAGACGTTGAATAGTAAGTTGGTGTGTTTATTTTGGTTTACGGTGACATGTTGAGTTTGTGGAAGTGGAGTTATGTAAAGTTTGGTAATTGTTTTTATTATTGTATGTTTTCGAAAAAAGCTAGAATGTTGGACAAAATGATTGAAAATACTCACATATTGGTAGCAAGAAGATAAGTATCGTGATAAAAGTTCACTCTAAAAAATCAAGTATCCTATAAAAACCTTATATACCAAGACATTGGGCGATTTTAAGCTTATTTATATTATGAAAACCCTTCAGCACCAAAAACTTCTTCCCAAAGATCATTTTCTCTACATTTAACCCCAACGGCAAACTCGTCTAAGGAAATTATAGTCACGTGATTGCCCGGCCTCGGACAACCTGCTTTATCCTATTCCAATATCAGCAGAAACAAACCTACCAAGAAGAAAGTACACACTTTATACAATTGTTAACATCCATAAAACGAGATAAAGTTGACTGTAATACTTACTTTTTCCTTGTGGGTGCAAATATCTTCTTTGTCTCATTCAATCGGGTCTCTTCACTGCATGTCGCGGACCACAGGTCAGGCTCAGTAACCAAGATCGCTCTCACGTACTAAACCTTCTTTTCCCTTCATATTCTTCACAAATCATGTCTTCCAAAATTCCGTCTTCGTTCGACGGGGGCCCCGAGCTCGATGTAGAGTATGTGTGTTCATTTTCTGCGATGAAAATATCAATTTCCCATCTAATGCTTTACTTCTCTTGAGTAGTGATACTAACACTGAACAGTGAAATGGATACCATTCAAAAACTTATTTTCAAGTGCAAGCAACAACCTCTAGTGCCGATAGGAACGCTTTTAACAACAGCTGCAGTTGTTCTTGCTGCAAAATCCTTGAAGCAGGGCAGAAAACAAGACACTCAGAAGTACTTCAGATTCAGAGTCGGGTTTCAGACATTTACCTTAGTGGCATTGGTTGCAGGAGGGTACTACTTCCAAAAGGAATCGGCCGACCAGAAGAAGACTCGCGAAGACCTCGCCAGAGAAAAGGCTAAGGTCAGAGAACAGATCTGGATCGAGGAGTTGGAGAGAAGAGACGCTCTCATTCAATCGAGAAAGCAAAGATTGGAGGAGTCCAAAAAGGAGCTTCTCAAGGTTGCTCTGGAAGGATTTGAGCAGGAAAGGGCCCATGCTGAGGCTGATGCCGAGGCAAAGTCTAAGCCTAAGGATAATTGAGAGTGTCCAAAGTGTTTTGTTTGAAACCATCCGCTTTTAAAGTTCGATATTGGACTTCCTAGCTTGCCTTTTTTGCACACGACATTTTTTCTATATGGCCACCGTTGTGTGTTGTAAATAGTTAACGATTTATGTACCGAGAACCAGGCTCGTAGCGCCGCTTGGCATCTAAGTGGGGTGTTTGAAAAGGAGGTGAAGTGTTTTTGGGAATAGGAAATTCTGGCCGGAACTCGTTTGCTTTTTTCATTCTTATGTGGTTTTGGAGCATCCATAATCTATCGGTGGGGTTAGACATTGTATTTTGCGGTAAATGGAGGACCAAAAAGCTATTTGATAGTTTTATGAAAAGCTTACAGGGGTGTCAAATAAGAAGAAAAAAAGACCGCCGATAATTGAGACACGGAATGTTTTTTGGTGTAGCAAGGAATTATCAGATCTTGGTCTTCACCTGGGGGCAGCTTATTTGCTGATGGCACGTGACCTATGAAGCTAATAAAGCCAGTTGATTAATCCTCACGAATCACCAGGTTATCACCATGTCATTACCATGATATTATTTTTATTTTTGTAAAAGACTCCTTAAAAATTTCTGCTAACTACAGCGAAAAGCGCCCCTTGCGTTTCACTCACTCTAAGTAGAAAGTCGATTTTTATTGTAAAAATTCTCAATTATCCACACCTTGGAGCTTATACTCTTTTGCGAACTCGTACAAGCTTTCCATCATGTCAATAATACCCAGACTGCTTGAGCTATCCAGGTGGTTGATTTCATTTGAGTAGACTGCTCGAACGATCGATTGTATTTTGATCAAGCCTTCCTTGGCTAATAAATCAAAAAATGTCTGGGTCAAGTTGGGCGAAAAGTCATTGTACCACCTGTGGTTCCATACCAACATCTTTATACAAGATTCGAGGATCTTTTCGTTCAACTGATTGATGGCCTTGGTGAGATTTTGCGTGGTGCTCTTCGAGGCATCGGTGACATTTGTTTTAGAGATGAGCTTTGAGCGCTCCATTTGATAGTACTTCAAAATCTCCCGCTGAGATCTAGCCGAAAACCGGCCGCGTAAAGCGTTGCTGAAGGCAACCGACCCTTCCTTGAAATGCTTTAATCTGAAAGCAATCAGCCCCAAGATTTCCCATTCCAAAGTGGATTTTTTGTATTCCATCTGCTGCGCTTGGGAATGAACATACTCAGCTTGCCACATGGTGTATACTCTCAAGTCCTCATAGAGCAACATGAACAAGTTATCCAACCACCTTTCACAGAGCCTCTTTTTCTTCAACTCAATATCAAAGTTCGTTTCTTCCTTACTTGACACGTCTTTTGTGGGTGATTTTACTGCCATAGTAGAGGCGTCGTCCGGCGCTGTGATGAAAGCACCATCTTGCACCACATCCGCAGCACCTTCAACCGAAGCACCTTCATCGACTTGAGCGGGTTTGCTTACTTGTTGAGTACCGTTAGTACGGTCCTTGCGGTATTCCTCTTCCATAACAAACACCTTTGCACGATGTTTGAGTAAAGCCTCCCATCCGATCTTGACGGCAATATCAGTGAGTAATTCATAAGCCTTGGCAAACGTCGATTTCAAGTTACCAGCAGGTAAGTTGGAAAGTTGCAGCTCGAGGTTTTTCTGTTCGGCTGCAACCGACCCACTTTGTAAGTTGGAGACTTCATCAAGCGTAACATCGACTGGGAAAGGTAAGTGCAAATCGTCGCTGCCACCCTTGAGCGGGATAATTCTTTTCAATTGAAAGTTTTCTTTGTTTGAGTTCATGGGGCACGAGTTTAACGTGAGTAAGGCATTCTCGAAATCGCCCATTTTTGTGTACACCTTGACGAGTGCCGCCCAAGTCTTGAATTCCGACGGAGAAGATTGCACAGCCTGACGCGCCAAATGCAATGCCAAATCGTAGCGCTTCTTGTCCATCAAAAATTCCGCCTCCAATAATAATAGTTCAGGGTCACGGCTATTTTTGGCTATACCATCGTGCATGACCTGGACCGCCTTGATTTCTTCATCTTTCATAAGGAGAACACGAGCAATCAATGAAACCACCGAAGGCTCCTGGGCCTCTAACCTATGTAACACGTCCAAAGCCGCATCATAGTGCTGGGTCAATTGCACACATTTAAGGAATCCCTCTACAAGGTAGTTTGAGGCCAAGGTGGGCTGGGGGATCTCGATTCCACATCCCAACTTCGGACCATCCCAGAAAAGTGTCTCGAATCCACTAATGAAGTTAGCCAAGAGTTCTTTGGATGCCTTTCCGTTGGTGAAGGGGTTTTCTCTTCTGATTTCTACCAATCCTCCTACTTTATTTGCATCATCCTCATCGGAATCAAGCAAGCACCGAATCATGGACGACACAAAAGTCTCGAGCCAGAACTGTTCTATACGTTCATTGGTCAATTGATCCTGGACCAATTTGCCGTCGCTGGCAACGATCTGCGTCTCGAATTTTCCTGGAATGTGCACCGTCACACGCATATCGACCCTCGAGAACGCGTTAAATGTACAATAGGTCAACTCAGGCACCTTCCAGTGCTTTTTCTCGCCGAACCAATATTGGGATTTGGACGTGATTAGCGTGGCCAATGCCTGTAAATGAGCGGCGATCGAAGCCAGGTTTGACGTATCGATACCAGTGAAGTAAAGAAACGTGCCCACCTCAGTTTTGGACTGCGACGAGATCTTTTGGATGTCACACAAGTCGGCCGGTCCTAAGTCTTGGAAGGTCTGCAACCGGCTCGTACGTTCAATAACCGAAGCTCCAACATATTCTTCTATGGCTCTATGAAAGTTAGTATGGGGACAATGTCAATTTGGGGGACCATTTGGAGGCGTGTTTCGGCGTTCCTTCGTATTTCATCATTATACATACTCAGGCACAGAAGCGATAGATTTCTGGATCATAGCTGTTCTTAAAAAGAATGCAGTAAGTGTTTGGTTGTGTTCTGTTGGACTGATTGTTTGAGAGTGTATTGTATGTGCGGAGGTCCCAACGTCCCGAGACGATCGCGGGCCCAGTGCAGGCATGAACACGAAATGAGACAAAGAACGAGGCAGTATCTTGTTCAGCCAGGGAAGTAACTACGTGACGTCACAATTTTCTGGGGAGATCCCCGGAAAGAGTAAGAAAAAGGAAATAAGAGGGACTTGGAAACAATCTCTTTACTTAATATATCATCCAGGATTTACTTGAGTGGGCAGGGGGTTTCTGTTTACGTTTTGAGTGTCTGATGGAGCCAATTCTATACCACTTTAGTTTCCTGAGTGCGTATCGGGCCGCGCTCTCTTTATAGGAGCCCATTCAACAATTCGTGAAAGAATGACTAGAACTTCACCGATTTTCTGATGAACGATATTCTCCATTCAGCCATTTTGTGGGATTCTTTTCTTGTAAAAATTCTTTTGAATAAACATTTTGCCACTGAAGTAATGCGTGAATCCACGACAGTATGTCCTGTTGCATTCATAACCAAGTTGCGACCATGCATTTATTGACGAGGCAAAAGTACATTTACTTTTTGGGACTTTTTCCAAATTTGAGTAAGGTGTATTCCATGAGTTCAGAATGACTGTAACCAAACAATCTGATTTTCTTTGGCCTCTTTACAGATAACATTCAATTGAAAGGGTTCAATCCCTGATTAAAAGGAATACTGTCCTTTACCTCACAACAGGAAAGCCCCAGGGAGCAATAACGTGTATATAAATTGAATGATTATAAACCCGAGCTAGTAATTCCTTTGAACAGTACTTGTACTTATGCTGATTTCCAACAATATGGCTATACCACCAAGTTTTCAGCCCAAAGAATAGTTTGCTACAAACTTTGACCATAAAGGAAACGCAGTACTTTATCTAGTTTTTTCTCCTCTTATTAGCTTCGATATCGTTCTTCTCCTCATCCAAACTATCCCAATCCTTTGCCGTGAGACAGTACTTCTCTGGAGGCAAGTTGAGCCCCCACTTAGGGATAACTGGAGGAAGACTCTTGGAATTGCGCTCATGTGCCAACTCCAACATAAGCTCTTTGGCAGGCGCAGGCTTAAACTGGTAGTTTGTTTTTGCTGCAATTGCCAACCGTATATCGTCCGTGTTGACGGTAGTATTTGCCAGGTTTCCTCCGTTCGAGCTTCTTGCGTGATCGCTATATGTCACGGCATCCTTCAAAACTGACGTCGTGTACCGATGCGCAAAATCCATGAGCTGTAAAGGAACGTGGTCCTGGTAATTCTGCACACCTTGGGTAGCAAATATCAAGTGTAGAAGCCTAACATCTCTAGGGACAACTGCAGGCTCAGTACCCTGGATCGTACCAGACGACGAAGGTCCATTCAGAGTCATATCGGGATATAATTTGTTGACCGAGCTGTGTATGAAGCGTTTAATGTATAAAGCGTGTAATGTATAAAGCGTGTAGTGGAATAAGGTGTGATTTTTTTTCTTTCTCTCGTATACTTGTCTCAAATGCTGGTGATGTTTGACAGTGAAGAGGGTGTGGCTTTGGAAGCGAGCATACAGGCCCCGCAGATATCGAGATCGGAGAAATGTGCCAGATAATTTCCCGTGACAAGATCAAAGCGTTGGATATAAGATACTTGTCGAACACCCAATTCTTATATATCTAAATAAAATAGAATTGTGGGATTTCGAGTTTTTCACTTTCTTTAATTGGTTAAGTTTTTGGCTCTGATAAATTTTGGTGCTTGGCTGGCTGTTTCGTGCTCAGTAGTTATCGCGTCGCTTTTTCTGGCAATATCTTTTTGACTACACCTTTTTGACCACATCTTTTTGGCCACCTCGTTCCAATGTCCGTCATCGAAAGACCCCAGGACTTTCCCGTGGAAACTCCTACAGGAAAATACACGCATCTTGAACCATTTGCCGTGTTTGAAGCCGAGGACTACACCCCCACAAAGTGTCCCCTTATCATTCTTAATACACCACTACAGAAACTTGACATCCGGTCATTATGGGCCCATTCCTCCATCCAAGTGTGTGCTGATGGAGGCGCCAACCGGCTCTACGAGTACTTTGGCACGGATGCCGAAAGAGGAAAGTATATCCCGAAGTTTATTACGGGCGACCTCGACTCCTTGAGAGATTCCGTCAAACTGTACTACGCGGAACGCGGTTCAATAGTGATTCCTCAATACTGCCAGTATTCTTCAGATTTCATGAAGGCAATCAAGGTTGTCGTATTAAATGGCTCCGAGCCTGGTAGAGAAGCATTGCAAGGGGAAATCGAGGAGGTGAAGGGGTTGAATGGCCTTGTCCAAGAATATGTGGTGGAAAGTTCTCATACTGGCGAAACCCTTACAGTGCACGTTGCTGGAGGGATTGGCGGGCGGTTTGACCAGACAATCCAGCTGATCAATCAGATGTACGCATTGTCGGACGAATATCCGTGGATGCACTTGGTATTTTTTACATCCCTGGATGTCATCTTTATGGCCCGCAAGGGAACGACCCACGTGACTTATTCTGATCGAACAGTATTTAATACGAAGGATAAGGTGCCCAAGTGTGGTCTCTTGCCCTTTGGCAAGAAGACGCTAGTCAGCAGTAAGGGACTTCTTTACGATGTAGACCAATGGCCATCGGAGATCGGCGGGAACGTTTCTTCCAGCAATGGTGTGTGCGGAATCGACGGGTTTATAGTAGAAACCACCGAAAATATTGTCGTCAACGTTGAGGTGAGCCGCGAATTTCTCCACTAGGTAATATCCTAGCCCCTTCTATGTTATTATGTGTGGGGACATTGGCCAAGATTTTGCACAACTTAATCCATTAATGATATGGATCTAATGATGAACTTTAAACATAAATATACTTAAGATAATCGCAGTGAATGATAAATATCACTGGGCTCGTTCTAATCACTTGTCTGGATTTCGTTCTTTAGTGGGCTACATACTAATCAATACTGTATGAGAAGTCGCACCACGACCAAAAAAAAAAAGTGAAAGATCAACCTCAAGAATCTAAGTCTAGGTTGGTTCACACGAATATGTTCAGAATAGGCTTCGTCCAACGAGTCACTGCCTCAGCAGTAAGACTGCTTGCCACAGTGCCAAGAATGGTGAGTCCTCTCACATCAGGAGTCCGTATGGAAAACTCTATATCCACAACTCTTAGTAAGCTCCAAGCATTGCACCAACCGTTCATCACACAGCCAAAATGGATGCCCATGATAGATCCCGTGACAAGACCCGAGCCGGCTAATCCTTTCACAGAAGATGGCGAGGGAGAGGTGGACAACACTCTTCACATGGACTCGGTGTTGCGGAAGAGAAGACTCAAAATGAAGAAGCACAAGTTGAGAAAGAGAAGAAGATTGCAGCGGTCGTTGAAGAAGAGATTGGGTAAGATCTAATTGAACCGATTACCCCAAATTTTTAAAACGTTAAAAATCAAACAGCCTGTGGGTTGCATTGGTCGAACCCGTGGACGTCTAACGGAGATGACAAGCAATGATTAGAATGGCCATACATGGCTTACTCATGTATATAAAGATAAAAAAATAGACACCCCACCAATTTTCTTTTTGATTAACCGAGATTTATGAAATGAAGAAGACTCGTCTCGGAAACCCTTCTGGATGTTGTAGATGGGGAAATCCACAATTCTGTGGGTTTAGGGCGAGGTGCGATGTCAAGGCATGCTAGTCAGCTAACTTAGCTAGATGTGCGATTGAACAATACACGGCCTTAATTGTAATTTTGCTAGCTGCAATGAATAACTTTTTTCTAATTTTTTCAATCTTTTTTCTTATATGTAATTTCGCTCCTTTTTTTTTAACCTGAAGGTGTAGATATTTTAGGGAAGCTTTCGAAGTTTGGGCTCGCCTGTTGCTCGTGGGGAAGTCAGATTCCAATATACATCTCAATCGCAGTACAGTATCTCATCTACAAGCTCACTCTGTTATCAGGTTTTTTATTTTTTTCCGATCAATATTAAACACTAAAACTACCAAAATGTCTACTCTTACTTTTGTCACAGGAAACGAAAACAAAAAAATCGAGGTAGTGGCCATCCTCGGGGGTGTTGAGTCAGAAAAGGGCTCGAAAGTCGGTGACCACTATATCGTCAACAAGAGCTTGGATCTTGAGGAAGTCCAGGGCACAATTGATGATGTGACTATCCACAAAGCCAAAGCTGCAGCTAAATTGATCGGTGGCCCGGTGTTGGTCGAGGATACGTGTTTGGCATTCACTGCATTCAACGATTTGCCCGGTCCATACATTAAGTGGTTTGTCAAAGGTGTGGGGCTTCAAGGCTTGGTCGATATGCTTTACAAATTCGACGATAAGGGTGCCAAGGCAATCTGCACCTTTGGTTACTGTGAGGGTCCCGACAAGGAAGTCAAATTATTCCAAGGAATTACCCACGGGAAGATCGTCGAGAGTAGAGGCAACACGAATTTTGGCTGGGACTCGATTTTCCAGCCTGACGGGTTTGACGAGACTTATGCGGAGATGGACAAGAGTATCAAGAACACCATCTCCCATAGATACAAGGCGTTGAAGAAATTCCAGGACTTTTTGTTGGGCTCCGAGTCAAACTAGATGGACCGTGCTCGCATGGAATAGTCATTGTAAACAGTGTTTTGAGGTCTTTCTTTATTATAGACAGTATATAGCCTTGTTGGGCATTAAAAATTACAAATATAAAGGATCGTTGATTCATGAAATGGAAGCTTGAAAAAGCTGTTGCGACACCTGCTTCTCAACTGAAGAAGCTCTTCACCTTCAGCATAAAGCCACCCTTTTTACTTTCATTTTTCTCGCCATGGCTCACAACTGTGTATAAGTTATTGGGATTGGATCCATGACTGCTTCCGTTCGAGCGGGTCTTCGATACCACGTTGCCAAAGCCACCTCTGCCAATGGAAAACGACTTGTTCGAAGCCACTGCACACAACTCGTTTTCAGTCTTTTTCCCGTCCACGTCCTGGAGTTTGCGGGTGAATTCAGGATCTTTATTATCTACCATATTACCATATCCTCCTCTTCCGGTAGTGATCTTAGGGGTTGTCAATTTGGGGGTGTTGGAGCCCTGGGGTACAAGTTTTGGCGAAGGCATTTCACTGGTTGACTTGATATTTCCTGATCCACCTCTTCCTGTGGAATAATATACCCTCTTGTCATTCTTGTGGTCTTGTGGGCTGATAGGCTTGTCAACACCGACCTCTTCAGGGCTAACGATATTTCCCGAGCCTCCTCTCCCTGTGGAAACCATGGTAGTGATTGTGTGGTGATTGGAAAATTGAGAGATTGAGAGATTGAGGAATGGAGAAATCCAAAAGAATGCTGAGCAATAAGATTCCTGAAAAGACTATGCACTTTCGCCAGAAGCAACGGGCTTTTAGTTTTTTTTTGGGGGTTTTTTTTTTCTTCTTGAATGCAAAGAACAAACAGAAACGAAAGATATCTTCAACAAATAGAGAAAAGCCCGAGAAGTCGATTTTGCAATGCACTTTCGAGATCTTGGCAACCAACCAACTAGTCATCCACACAAGTGCACGTGACCTGACATTGCTCGGACTTATTTCCCCAGCCAAATTTTCTTGGTGTGGTACATCACTGCATGTGGCAGGCGTTGCAGTGTAGCAAATGGGGCAGAATAAATCCTCGCCTTTGGTATTACCCATCATTCAGCCACACTGTATTTTTTGCGACTTCATCCCAAGAAATCGTTGTATTATGTGAAAAAAGGCGTTGAAAAATGTATAAACTCAAAGAAAAATAACAAGAAGCAAATATATCAAACAGTAAGCAAAACAGGCCCAGCGAGAAACCACCCGCAAATTTATCCCCTCAACTCAACATACCGCCTGCAGTGTGGGTTCCTCGCTTACAATCATAAGTAACGAGCCCACGGTTGACTCATCAAGATCCATCTCGTGAGCAGCCCGTAAAACACGCGAGTAAAGACTTTCCTCTTCATTCGACGAGATTTCCGAAATTGTACTTTTCGCGTCACAATCTGGCTCTTCTGAAATCACCACTTCAACAAAGTCCAGGGGTTTCCGCCTAAGTTTCGGGAATGAAAAGCACCGACGTAATTTTTTAGAGATTCCTTTGAATCCACGCGATTTATTGACCAGTGGGATCGGTGCGGTGGGGTTGCGACTTGAAAACGCAGTTTTCGTGCGAGGTTTCCTAATCAGCCTAAAGAAAAAATTCCGGAGACTCAAGGGATTAGAAACTGTATTGTATGTTCTGAAAGTGGTGGTGAGGCTGGATGGGTAGGGGTGTTTGCGTGGGGGGATCGAGGTGCAAGACTGCCTCCGCACCAGCCTTGGAGGTGGATCAACAGAATTTTCTTGGCTTACGACTGCAAGCGATACGGGATTGGAATCTGTCAATGTCAGGGTATTTAAGTCCACGGTAGACGTCGAAGAGAAGATTGGGGTCAGGTCGCGGTCACTGTCACTGATAAAACTGCCATCGGTGTGAGACTCATGGGAGTTTCTTCCGGGCTTGACCTTCATTTCCGTGAGATCCGTAACCATACGGCCCGATACAGAGAGTTGCGAGAAGGACTTTTTGAATTTTTTCCAAGCGTCATCAGGCTGTGGCTGTGACTGTGATTCTGATTCTGGTTGCGTTGGGTTGGACATAATAATGAAAGACCGTGAAGAAGAGGGTTGAAAGGAATGTATGGGGTTAAAAAGGGTACTTCTGTTTTAGAGAAAGGAGACGAGCACTTACAAGGACCCCCAAAAGAAAAAGAAAATAGAGGAGATGAATATAGAGAAAGAAAACGAAGTTGGAGGGGGCATCATCTAGATAAATAGAGATTCATTGGCAGGTGGGAGGGTGGTTAGAAAACAGGAAAGGCAATACCAATGAGGAAGGCCGAAAATAGAAAAAGAAAATAAAAAAGAATGAAACCGGGTGTGTTGCAGCCAATTTTGGCATATGAGTATGGCATCTGTCAGGGGCTTGACACACAAGCCAAAAGATAGGAACGGACTGATACAACCACACCACAACAGGTTCCCCAAAAGGTGGAATTACGCCATGAAAGGGCGAAAAAGATAAAAGTCCAAAGACAAGTATACTCAAACCCAGGGATGACATTGCGGAGCAAACAAATTTTTCTTTTCATAGCAACAAAATTTTGTACCAAAGAAGTTAGGCCAATTTTTGGTGCACTCTAATTCTAGTCAAGTGGTGGGTTTCAGCCTTGCTTGAGTTTTGTTCGCAACCATTCTGCCAGATCTGTGGGGTAGCCTTGTAGGGAAGTCTAGAACAGTTGGTGTGCGCACAGCTAATCGGCCCAACCAAGGACCACGCACTACGTAGTACGCATTCCGCACAGGCTTGTATTAGTTCCCTGTTTTGAAGGGCCACACATTTTTTTAGTAAAGAAGTCCAAAATTAAAGTTATGAAGGCTTAAAAGAAATCAAAATTTAGGGATTTAGAAGATTGTTTGGGGTGAAGGCGAAAAGTCTTTCTTGGGTTCTAAGAGTAACGTGCTTGTGATCTTTTAGGCCTCTTCATCGCTCCCAATACACTTCGTGATTACTGAAGGTTCCAATAAGCCTGAATAAATTCCTCGCCAATGATTACAGATTAATAAAGAATGGTGTTGGAAAATTGATTTATGTATCCTTATTACCTGTATCCTTGTTACCTGTATCCTTGTTACCTGTATCCTTGTTACCTGTATCCTTGTTAGTGCCTGTCTTCTGTAGAGGTTCTCCAATTAGAGCCCTCTATCCGCAAATTCCCACGCACTTCAGACAGCAGCCTAACAGCAATGTGGATGCATGTGATGTTTGTCAATGAAGTTAAGTAGATAGACTCAAACAAAAGAAAGTCCATATTTGCGTTAATCAATTACTATCACTCTCTTCTTGAAAAAAGTAATATCTTAAGTGGAAACCAAATCACTTAAAACGACAGAAGAGGACTGTGTTGCAGAGACATATTGCTAGATTACTTTGACTGTTGAAATAAAAAAAAGAAGTATCAGAAGGTGATAAAGCTTCTAGAATACTGCCTACCACCAGCACTTGGTTTCGAGAAATTGCAAGGCTGGATAACCGTGGTTGCTCACGAGCAAGCGAAGCCTTGCTTTCAATACCTTGCTTTTAGCAATCAAACACATGCTCTCAGCAAGCAACTTTCAATGCATACAAGACCAGCAATGAAGTATAAGATCATACAAAGAAATGTAATGTCATATAACTAAAGCAAGGAAAGATCAAGAAAAAGCAATAAATGGAAAGAAATGGCTCATGGTCCGGTATCTAAACCGGAACAATTGGGGCCAATTGGGGCCCATGACGAATGTCGCATATCTCAAATCGGCAGGGTTGTGATACAATTGGTTTTTGAACCCCTGAAAACATAAACAAACAAGACACATAAACAACCCAAACATCATGTTTTACGGGCAATGGAATGAACTGAACAATATAAGTCGGCCCTTCCATGGCATGCTTTCGCCGAACATATTGAAAGTCGTACGCCGTAGAGGTCTTCACACAGGATTATGCTACGGTACACGCAAAATACTGCTCATGATAACGGGCAGACCTTTTCTTTTTCCTACACTTCAGCACTTTCTTGGTACCCTCATGAGCTGAACTATCGTCCAGAAAGCAGATAAAAACATATTACCGTATGCTAGGGTGTTGTAGCAACCTTTTGAATAAATTAATTTAAACGGTGAGTGTCAGTGTGCAAGATTGCTCCATGGTGGCTCGCCCTTGCATGAGGAGTCCGCCCCCAATATGGCGTGCATACCGCAAATGTGTAATCGGGGAAGAGCAGAATTTTGCAAAATACCAGAAGAAAAGAATTAGTCACGGTGATATTTAAGCCGAACTCCTCCCACTTTCTAATCTTAAAATTTCTTTTCTTCTTATCACCTTTTCTTTTTATCCATTCGCTAAACACACCCACTACACAATGAAATTCTCCCAACTATTCACTGCCGCCACCATCGCTGTTGCCGTCCAAGCTGCCAACAACTCATCGTCAAATGCCTCCACTAGTTCTAAAGCTATTGCTCCAGTTGGAAGTGCATCTTATGGAGCTGGGTTTGCTCTTGCCGGAGCCATTGCTCTTGTATTGTAAAAGGCAGTTTCTTACAGACTAATGACGTACGCTTGATAATAAGTCAGATGTTTAGTATTTATATATATTGTCATTCTACAATACAAACTCATTTAATAAGTGGGGCTCTTGTCAAAACTGAATAATGGTCGTAGTTTGGGTGTGGGCCCGTTATTATTAGCACCTGCGTGTGTGCCATGTGGGGTGCACGCAGGGCGAGATAAGTGGAGGAAGTCTGCAAGAAATCTTTAGTTTACTTCTGTTGATTTATTGATGTGAACTTTTACTTGGGTTCCGCCTCAGACATACTTTAGCCTTTGATGCCAAAAAGGAGTATATAAAATTTTGCATTTTAGGGAAAAAATAATGCCGAGGACTGACGTTTTTATTGGAAATAAATGAAGTAGCCGAATATTCCTCAACCCAATTAATACCTCCGCCTCTCTTGGGCAACACCACTTCTCCGTTTGCAGTGTCTCGTTTGAAGTAAAATCAAAACTTTCCACATAAGAAAACTGCACGAAGTTATTGAATCTTTACTTTTTGAGAGATGACTGTAATAAATAATAAAAAAACATACAAACTAAATGTCTATCAATTCTCTGGCACTTGTCAAGAACCACTATTTTCTCACTGCAATGTCTCAGTACATATTTTTCGTCCCATAGGTATTTTCATGCCTTTCTACAAATCTAAAAGAAAGAACAAAAGAAACTGTAAAAAGTCCTAATAATTATCCATTTATATGCACATTCCCTATCATATGCTAAAAAAAACCTGACTCAAATTCCAAAACAAAATTTATTGGATGCATGAATTACATCTCCGGTACGTCTAGAACACATATTTTCTTCAAAATCGTCTTCAAAGAACCTAGAACACATCGGGCAATCTCTCCACAACATACAGATGTCCACCCACACTCATTAGCGGAATTCCCGGAACCTTTCTTATCCGTCTCTTCAAATCAGCATCATTTGTGGCAACAATATAACACTTATGCTGAATCACACGGTTAACCAAACAGTCATCCGCATATGTTCCTCCGTGTGAGCAACTGAGTCTTTTGATCCTGGGGTCTTTGGCAAGCTTGAGAGCAATTCTGTATTTGGGACCAAGTTTCTCCAACTCAGCCATCACACAATCCGTCACAATAGGAATACATTTGGCATATAGACAGTCCATGAGTCCCTTGACAATATCGATTTTCTTCTGGATGGAAAAGTTGAAGAAATTTGTATCGATCAATACCTGATATGGGGGCTTGATGGCCTCGTTATATTGGAAGAACAAAGCACTTGAAACTTGTGGCACTGATTTTGTAAGCTCGACGTCTTTTTCCTGTGGCTTTGCTGCGGGTTTCTTCAACTTAGGGTCATTGCTTTTGATAGCCCTTTTCATCAAGGCGAACTTCCGCGTCTTCTTGGCTTTTCCCATGGCTCTTGTGTGTTTTAGATAACTACTAGAGATTAGAAAAATCAGCTATGCTTTTGCAATGAGATGCGCACCCGTACACCATGACCTTCAAGAAACGATAGAGGTTAAATGGGTTTTATCCTGGGTTATCTAATCTTTTTTTTTTTTTCTTTTTTTTTTTTTTGCGTTGGTTTTGAATTCACTTCTATTATGAGAACATGCATTAATTACTAATACATAAAAATAATGATTATAAACTTATACCAAATCTCTAACAAAGACTTAACCTGAAGCCTCAGCAGACCAGATTTCTTGAGGGTCGAGGGATTTTTCTTGATCACGTTTCCAGCTGTAAATTTTGTTTAGCTCTAAATCAAGTTCAAAAACACGTAGACGACGTTTGTAGTCGGGGTCAATCTTGGTGTGTCCAGACTCTCCAGTGACTCCCGAGTAACATAGAAGCACCTTAGATCCGTTGGATTCTTCCCAGATACATGCGTCGTTTTCATGCTCGTGGCCCACTGCTACTGCCTTATATCCGCTAGCCTTCATATCTTCCAAAAACTTCTTGTCAGTCTCTGTTGCTAATGGATGTTTTTCTTGATATCCACCAATCAATTTCACGTTGCCCAGAGGACGGAAGTTGGGGAGTGGATAGTGAAGGAACAATAACTTTTGGTCGGTTTCTGCACTTGTCCTGTGATTCAAACGATAGACATAGTTTGCCTGGGAGTCCTTCACACTCTTACCTTCAGAATCAAGATAAGTGATAAGAGCATCAGCGCTCTGCAATGGAAGGCTGCCCAAGTTGATCTTCTCACCTTCTATGGTTGGTGGTACATAATAGACATTCAAGTTACCATTGGACAAACCATGGATCCGGTGGTCCAACTCCTGTATATTTTTGTTATAACACCCAGGAAGACTGGCAATGAAGTTCAAAACGTTTAATTTGCTCAAGTAATTGGCATGGTCATAGTCACTGTCGCCAAAGGTAAATATGAATGGAATACCCGCTTCTAAGATTGGCGATAATGCTTTCAAAACCACCGACTCGTGATGGGCAGTGCGCAGCAGGTCGATCATATCTCCAGTAATCACAACAAGCAGAACATCACCTTCTTTTTGAATTGCATGCTCGACGAATTTGAGTGTGTCTAAATCGAACTTACAGTCATCACGACAAATGCCCACATCCTGCCCAATGTGCAAATCGCTTAATTGCATGATCTTGAATTTTGGATTGGTTGTAACAATCATCTCGTCCTTTTTTAATATCTGATCAAATTCTTTCTCTTTTTCCAAGATATTGATCTCGTCGACAACCGCAATAGTCAATGCCGAGAGCTTGGCATGACTCAGATGCTTGCCGGGAAGAGGGATAGGTGTTGGCTCGAACTTCCAGTGTTTACGAGAGTCCTTCATATCGTCCTGTCCGAAGAAAACATTAACGTCATGAACAATTGGAATATTGAAGTCGATGTCGTCCACGTAATATATCCATAGGTATCCACCGGACCAAATTTTACGCAGCATGACCTTGGACCCCTCATGTGCATTAGACTGAGGTTGTTCATTGGTTGAAGTGAAGGCAAAACCGAGAATATATCTCTCAGATTGCACAATCGCACTCTTTTGAACATACATGTAGTAGTTGAACGGGTGGAACAGCTCTGCAAATAAGTTTAATTTGGTGGGGATTTTTTGCCATAAAGTCAGCGGGGTGCTGGCGGGGCCCCTACAAGAGAAGCCACGGAGACACCTTTGGAAATGGATATCAGAAACAGCAGCATTCATTGAAAGAGTTTCCAGGACTGTCGCATAATCTATCAAATGGGAGTGAGGCCGATATCTGGTGTAATCAATAGCAATACCCTTACTGCTAAACGAGTGGGACATAGCTAGAAGGAAGGCTAGTGCCGCCAACAACAAGTGAACCTTTCTGTTTCGTGCGAGGGCACTAAAACTGGCCGTCATTTTTGAATAAACCCTATTGTCTTGAGAAAACATAGAGTTTTTTCTTTCTTTGATTTGGGGGAACTCTGAAAAAGAAGATGTTTGGTAGAGGAGGTGTTTGGCAAGACCTGTAATGTGATTCGCGAACTTCCCTGAAATAAAAGCGAGCGGGCAAAAAAAATATATATATAATAAAACCCAAAAAGAAACACACGGAAATATTCGCGCAATCAAAAAGTGGATACGCGTACCACCTACTCTTCGGGAAATATCTCATCCTTGGCGCTGTCAGTATACATAATGGGCCAGTGATATTGAGTAGGACGCGTCTCCAGGAAAATACCGGATAAAGCCTAAAAGGCGGATCATAATTTGAAAATCTTCTTTGACGGGGGCTTTTTGTTTATGTGGTGCGCGAGGGACACACACAGATTAAGACCATGACGCGATGCAGGGGTTGTAACTTGTGGGTGGCTGCCGCGGCTCCTGGAAAGACTAGGTTTTTCTCATACTGCCGCATTCGTCAATTTTTCTTCATCCTGCAAGAATTGCTGCACCACTTTAGGGTTGACGTTTATGATGTTGACCTTTTGGGATGGTTCTACATCCTCGGACTTATGTGGACTGGGGCCTTTTATCGCGTCTGCCCAACGTGGCCGCTTCACGATGTCGTCTTTGGGTATGTAGTTTTCGGACGCTTCTTTAATTTGGTTCAAATCCTCGCCGTCCGTAGCCAACTTAGAGGCCGCGTAAATGAGCGGTTTTCTCAATTCGGAATCCCCGCCTCGATTATCTTTTTCTGGTGCACTGTGCGGGAGGTCCAGGCGCGAGCCCGTCTGAATTTGCTCTTGGTCCGTAGGAACGGATGTATTGGTTGGCTCCTCCGAAATTACTGATTTTGCTATGCTAGTTCCTTCAGATTTCGAATCATTTTCGCTTTTTGGATTGTTTTCAAGTCCAGAAGTTGGAATGGTAAAGGTATCATTCTCCTTATTATCACCGTACACCAACGTAATTAGATGAGGACCATGACAGCTCTCCACGGTACTTCTTACGCTAGCAAAATCGATGGTAACGCCTACCTCCATATCAATCCAGGTGTCCTTTATACGTAAAAGGTATTTTGATTCTGAAAAAATCACTCCAATAAGTTTATAGGGTCGCAATTCGGGTATATCGCGAATGATTTCTTCGAACAGCGAAAGTTTTTGTGGAGAGGCATCGATTTTGGCCCGATTCTGGTTCTCGATTTCGGCCGCGCGACAACCCTGAATTAATTTTCCGAGGTCTAAGATGTCATCGGTTGCATCCGGATTCGTTTCCAGCAAAGCGGCCGCCGTCTGCAGAAGGAGGCCGTCAATTTTCTTACCCTCAAAGAAGTTGAGATCCATAAGTTTACGTGTCAGAGTTTGGTAATCCAATTGAGCCTTTTTCATTGAATGGAGTTCTTCTCGTACATGACCCAAAGCCTTGTCGCTGTAAATCTCGGGATAAATCACCTCTTGTAACTGGAATGGTACAAAAGAGGAATGACCATCCGAAATAAGCTGGTAAGTGACAATGGGGGCCACTGACATATATTTGATCCTTCCAAGGTACTCAAAATCCCGTTGCCAGAAAAGCAAATTGAGTGTCTCGTAAAGCGTAGAGGCCCTGTATTCGGACTCGATCTCCAAAACAGTCAACTCTTTGTTGATTTCCTCGTCCAGACTGTATACCAACGACTCAAAAATAGGGCGCAATGCTGGCTCCTTTTTCATCAAATACTCAATCATGTTGAGCACCATTTCTTCATCATGATAAAATCCGCGTGGAGTTTCGTTTTCTAGCTGGTTTGCTAGCTCATCCATAGAATGGTACCACCGTTTGCTATTGTCGAAGTTCTGAACAAAATACACCAACCGCTGCACCTCTTTCACAAAGGGCTCATTGCTAACCAGTTCCAAAATTGGCTTGGCGAAAATCCCGGAATGAGCCAAGATCGATAATAAAGGCACCCAGCACCTAAGATCGCGTTGTTTACCAAGAATAACAGGTACATTCTGGAGATCTGTCTTGACGTTTTCTGGGTATTCCTCCTCATCAAGAAAAGAGCCCGGAATGTCGACTTCCAGCGAGCTAGTGCTCATGCTAGAGCTGTACTGTGACACAGGAGCTTGTGCTACATTTTCCTTGAATGTTTCATCTCGAATTGCAAGGCTGTCTGTGCTGCGATCGAAACTATCACTGCTCATGGGTCTGTCATAATGCCGTACCTCATCCAAGGGCATGTTGGAAGCGTACAGGCCCAAAAAGTCGGGAATTTCTTGTGGATTGGAAATATTGACTGAGTCTTTTTGGTCGATCTGGGCTGATTCTACATCAAATGGCGATTGCTGAGTGCCTGCCCCAGCAGAACCCTCGACTTCTCCAAAAAGATAGGCAATTGCCTTGTTGAGTTCATATCCTGATGCTGCAAGGGCTTCTAGAGCCTGGGATTCCAGAAACCCCATTTCCTGGAGCATTTTTATTTGGGAATTTTTGTCCATAGTGTGTAATTTTTGAGTTTTAAACAACCTGATTTGTGGTCATGTGAAGGTCTGGGGACCACATATAATTGAGTGTACCTCACACAAGTCCGGGTGCACGGGTGTATAGAGGTGTATTGAGTTTAAGTCCGGGGAAGCCCAATTATGTAAAGGGATGAATATACTGATTGGTTTTTTTTGTTTTTTCTTTTTTTTTCTAATTTCAAAGTTTTGAGAAGGTTCAATTTTGCTCTAGACATGCTCTGATTTGGATTATATTCATTTGTGGATCTCGCTTATTTGTTCATGACATGTGAAAGCTTGGGGCCCCAATCGGTCATTTGAGAGTTTTACTCGGATTTGGTTAAAGCTTGATAAGGAAATGTATGTTTTGGAGAGAGATGTTGATCTTTGGACGGTTCAAAAAACAAGGGACACTTAAAATAATTTTTCGAAAACAAGGGAGAGTATTATCTTGGGAAAACATCTGGAACACCGTTCAAGTTAGCAAGACGACTTTACGAACAACATATTAGGACTATAAAGAAATCATTCCATCGAGATCGATTTTAATAGATTTTGAGGGAGCACAAAGTGAAACGTTTAAAAAAATTCTTGATCAGATAAAAAGAATAACTTGGATCATATATTGGTTCAAGGGCATAAGGGTGTGTGCGCATTGCTGATCATAAACCACTGCGCTGATAACAGATATAAAATAAGCGATTCCTTGGATATCATTGAAGGTTTTACATAAAAAATTCGTAGAGACACCTTTTATTACTCTCTGGATGGGTCTATATTCATTTAGTCCAAAGTGAAGCTGGGCAATAGTCTTTTAGATGAATAGCGAAGGCATTTTTCTAACTTCCTTATACATTTTCTGATCGTGCAAGAGATATGCCGAAGAAATGCTATTCAGTAACGCAGATTCGGATATTAATAAAATTGAAGCAAAATATTGATATTTGCATCCTAACTATATCTGATGCTTTTGAAAGGGGCAAAAAACATAGACGGAACAGGTTCATTATCCTTATAAAGGGGATAATCTCGAACAAATACTAGAGTGCAGACCATCCTCAGAAAGGTAAGGCAAATAGGCAACACTCTTTTGTACTCTTTTTAATCTTTGCCCTAAACTTTTAAAGACAAACAGGTAATACTAAATCATTTTCAAGCCATAACAATGTGATTTTCATGGCAAGATGTTTTTTCTAAAGACAAAGAGAAAGATAAGCGCACCCCGTAGCCATGGTGTCCTGCGTCGTGTGGGTGCAAAATAGGTGAATTCTCATCTCACCAAAAAAATAGAGTCAGAAAAAAAAAATCCCATATAGAACGGATTGTATGAACCTTTTGCGATCAGCTCTTTGTATAAAAAACACAATTTACAGACGCACGTACACTATGTCCGCTGATACCATCACGCAATCATTGGCCGCATTGGGGCTCCAAAGCTCGTCGCCGGTCGAAGGTTCTCACCCCGATTTCAATGTTGTCGATGTGATGAGAAACTACATCACCCTGGAATTGAACTCCATCACAGGAATTTCTAATGACATTATTTTCCTGGCCTTGGATTCCCCTAGCACTTTGGACAAGGGTGATCTTCTTGTTCCTCTTCCTCGTTTGAGACTCCCTAAGGGTACTGACTTCAAGGCCAAGGCGTCGGAGATTGCCCAAGCCTTCAACAAGGGTGGATACTTGGCTGAAGTTAGAGCCGAGGGCCAGTTTTTGCAATTTTTCTTCGAGAAGAAAACCCTTTTCAACCTTGTCATTAAGGATGCCTTGACCAGAACCACCGACTACGGGTTCTTGCCTTTGGGATTGGGCAAAAGAGCCGTGTTTGACTTCTCTTCCCCTAACGTTGCTAAGCCTTTCCATGCCGGTCACTTGAGATCCACGATTATCGGAGGATTTTTGGCGAACTTGTACGAGAAGGTGGGATGGGAAGTCACTAGAATCAACTACTTGGGAGACTGGGGAAAGCAGTTTGGTTTGTTGGCTGTTGGTTTTGAGAAATACGGTGATGAATCTAAGTTGGCCGTTGACCCAATTAACCACTTGTTCGATGTTTACGTGAGAATCAACAAAGATATTACTGAAGAAGGTGACGTTGAGGGTGGCACTGGTGACCAAGCCAGAGCCTACTTCAAGAAAATGGAGGACGGTGACGAGAAGGCTTTGGGAATCTGGAAGAGATTCAGAGAATTGTCCATCGAGAAGTACATTGAAACTTACTCGCGTCTTAACATCGAGTACGATCTGTACTCCGGTGAGTCTCAAGTGTCGCAGGAGAAATTGGCTGAGGTGATGGAATTGCTCAACAAGACTGGTTTGATTCATGAAGACAGGGGTGCCAAGCTTATTGACTTGACGAAATTTAACAAGAAGTTGGGTAAGTGTCTTGCGCAGAAGTCGGATGGAACGTCGTTGTACTTGACCAGAGATATCGGTGAGGCTATGCAGCGTTACGAAAAATACAAGTTCGACAAGATGATCTATGTGATTGCTGCGCAACAGGACTTGCACGCGGCTCAATTATTCGAGATCTTGAAGCAATTGGGATTCGAATGGGCCAAGAATTTGGAGCACATTAACTTCGGTATGGTCCAAGGTATGTCTACCAGAAAGGGTACTGTTGTCTTCTTGGACCACATCTTGGAGGAGACCAAGGAAAAGATGCACGAGGTTATGAAGAAGAACGAGACCAAGTACGCCCAAATCGAAGACCCCGAGAAGATTGCCGACTTGGTGGGAATCTCCGCAGTCATGATCCAAGATTTCCAGTCTAAGCGTATCAACAACTACGAGTTTAAATGGGAGAGAATGCTTTCCTTTGAGGGAGACACCGGTCCATACTTGCAATATGCCCACTCCCGTTTGAGCTCTGTGCAAAGAAAGTCGGGCATCTCTGAGGACAAGTTGAAGAACGCCAACTTTGACTTGTTGACGGAGCCTGCTGCTTTGGACTTGGCCAGAACGTTGGCCCAATATCCAGATGTGATCAAGAAGGCATTGAAGACCAACGAGGCCTCGACTGTTGTTACCTACTTGTTCAACTTGACCCACATTGTTTCTTCGTGTTACGACATCTTGTGGGTTGCTGGTCAAGAGGAGGAGTTGGCTACTGCCAGATTGGCCTTGTACGCTTCTGCCAAGCAAGTGTTGTACAACGGTATGGTGTTGTTGGGCTTGACTCCAGTCGAGAGAATGTAAGAACATAGAGGAAGTTCTAGAACATACAAGTTTATTTCTTATTTATTTAAAATGCTGTAGCGTATAATTTCTCCAACGTGGAGGTAACATTGAAAAGATTACTTTCTTTTTGTTGGATATGATATTAGGGTTTATCTTAAGAAAAATTTCGTTAACCAAGGTTTCCCAGTTGCAGTACTTATAGCCTCGCTATATTGAATTTAGATATATTTATTCGTAATAAATATTCACATAAAGGCTAAGACTTTTAAAATTCTAAGTACAAAATAATAGGTAGTCTTTCGAATACTTGGCTTTATGACTGATTTTGAGTACTATTTATTTATGTCTCTTTTGGTTTAGTATGGAAGAATAGATTAAAATGGTAATAAGTCAGGCCTGGTCCATCGATGTCAGCCTCTTGGTTTATGTGTTCGTACTTGGCCGTTTCTTATTGAAATTCGTTGCCAAAAAATGACCTGTTTCGTTGGTTCATCACCTCAACAACTATGTCCTTCCAACTTTTCCGGTCTTAGCTGCCAGTAGATAGTAGAAACGATTTTCAAGGTGCCAAGTGAGCACGGCGACAGAGTTCTCTCATCTATAAGGATACATTTTTTCAGTTTATAGCTTAAACCAATAATGAGCTCCCCGAAAACTGAAGTCAATACTCGGTGATAAATTTGTGAAGAATAAAATTTTGAAATCATGCAGAGCTTATAAAGATGATTTGTTTGATATTTTAGTGAGATTAGGTGACTGCGAGGCCTCGTCTAAGCTTCGAAAAGGTTGATAATATGTTAGGACATAATCTGAGTGTGGCATACTTCAATAAATCTGTTTTGAATTGAATTTTGTTAAGAACTTCAGTCTCATGTTAATTTTATGGATATGCGTGCTGTTTTTGTTTTTTGATGACACAATATAGTAAATATGACGTTATTAAGAAGACAGGAAAACGATAAAAAACAACTGATTAAATCGCGAGAATGAAAACAGAAACAATAAATAGAAATAGAAAAGGCGAGAAAAATTGAACAAAAGGTATTAAGAATAAAAGACCGAAGAAAAATAAACACCAAAGCAGAGGAGAAGATATATTAAGAGCATGAAACAGATTACAGCATAAGAACCACTCACAACAGAACCCCGAAGATATTCTCACACACCAAGACAGCTGCATGTGAACCAATATGAATCAAGTGGAGTATATTAAGAGAAGAAGGAACGCGTAACAAAAAGAATATATATATATATATATATATATATATATCACCAATATCAAAGTGGTGGAATCTAAAATAGCAAAAAGATTCTAAATTCATACCACTCTTGATATAGATATACCCTGCCTCAGCCCAGGCCTTCATTAATTGAACATTTAAAGTTTTGTCTGGCCGGTTCCTGGCAGCGAAGTTAATCGCGATTCGTCCCATGTGGCACTGCACCCAACTCTCCAAACCAGCTGGGCATGCGTGCGTCGCGGTGTTTGTTAGCGAGCACTCGGTAATAGGAAATCTCAGATGAGACAGCGCATGCTCGACTCCATCCCGCACATAACCACCGTCACAACGGCACTGATATCATCACCGCCATCATCCCAACCTAGCGCGTCCATGAGTCAGCAGGCGAGGAATAGTGCCGGCAATACGTCGGCAGAAGCACTTGCAGCGCTTTCCAGAAAACTTGTGGCGTTCCGTGTGGCCGAGCTCAAAGAGCTCTGTAAGAGCACTGGGCTCACCACAGCAGGCCGGAAACAAGATCTTATAGATCGTTTACAACAATTTACACAGTCACTTTTCATGCACAACCAAACCATCGAGATTCTTGCCATGCAGACGTTGGTGGTAAAACTCTCGTTGAATAGTGATATTCCTCCTTTACACCAGCTAGTGAATGCAGTAAAGCTGGGTACCATAAGTTACGAACAACTTGCGGGCCTGATCCAAAACTACAACTCTTACCTGTCTCCTCAAAGTGCATATGCACCACCAATCACACAAACAGCAGCAAGACAGGGTATGACACAAGCAAACACCCCAGCAAGTATGGCCATGGGCGCTTCGTATAATAATCAAGCCAATCGCCCACTACAAACACAACCGCATGCACAAAGGCACACGCCGCTTGGATATAGTGACCCCAACTCTGACGTGTATAATGGCCCGATGATGATGTATCGTAGCACTTTGTTCTACACCCTACGACATTCGATGGGTCGTGTACAAGTTTTACGTGCATCGAAAGGAAGGGCATTCAAACTGTTCTACCTCGGGTTGAACAGCCACTGGATCGAGCTTTTGCGTCTGAGCGATCGCATGAGGGTCTTTCTTTTCTCGTGTGCGGAATCCACTCCTGACCCGAAAAACGCCATCCTCCTGTTCCCACCCATTGAGATCTACGTAGATGGCACTTTGACAAAGCAAAACGTCAGGGGAATCAAGGGTAAACCGGGTACCGCACGACCGGCCGACCTTACTCCGTACATGAAGCTGATGGATAAACCCTTCAGCATAAAGTTGGTTTATTCCGACGCTGCCGAGCGCTACATTATCGACGCTTACATTGCCGAGGTATACACCCCAGAAACCATCATGACTCTGGTGGCGAATAAACCACACATATCTCTCACTAGTTCAAAGCAGGCCATAATTGAAGAGAATGAACGTAACGAGAGAGACGATATTGTCGTGGATAAAGTTCCGCTCTCCTTGCGTTGCCCCATTACTTATGCCAGAATCACTCACCCGGTCAAAAGCATTCAATGTGACCATGTGCAGTGTTTCGATGGCCTCTCCTTCTTGATGATGCAAGAGCGAATCCCCGTATGGCAATGTCCGGTATGCTCGAAATCCATCAACGAAAACCTGCTTGCTGTATCAGATTACTTAAAGGAGATCCTTGAAAATACCTCAGAGGAAGTCGACACAGTCCTCGTGAACGGAGATGGCTCCTGGACTCCAAAACATGAAACTGATGAACCTGAAAAGAAACCGGAGGTAAAACCCAAACTAGATGCTACACTGGCTGAGGTGCCAACTGCGGTACCCGCTGAAGAAAGCATTGAAATAATCTCATTAGATAGCGATAGTGATGCTGAGCCTGAAGTAGCTGCCCCGAATGATGTCACCATGGAGCCTGTGGAGGAGCCAGCAGTAAGTGCCCCCGAGAATACCGTTGCACAACCATCAGAACAGCCACCAGTCATACCAGGTGATACAACGATGTTGGATACCACTATGAATCCTGATGTTTCGATAGACCCTCAGACAGAGAACTACAACCCGGGGTCTACTGAGGAATCTGCACCTCAAACAACACAAGATGTCAACAACAATTCGAAAGAGCAAAACGAAATCGAAGCTACATCTGATGACGACTTACTTCTTGGCTCACATCGCAGGAAAAGAGCCCGCCTTCTGCCCGAGCCTGAAAGCCCCATGTCAGAGACGCAATCGGTGCCAACAACAGTAACAACAACAACGGCATCAGTGGCTGAGGGCAAATGTTTTTCTGAAATATCTGATCCTCAACCTAAAGAGAAGTCTCAAAATATTTCAATTTCCAGTAGAAGTGCTGGCACAGAAAGTGAACATTCAGAGAGTTTCCTTGAGGATATACCTATAAGCCAACATCTTGCGCAAAGGAATAACCCAAATGGAGCAGTTTCTCATAAACACTCCGTTGGTAAAGGTATTGCCGATTCAAGGAATATACTTAAAACATCTTCGAACGAAGCTGGCCACAATGTTGGAAGGAATATCGCTCATGAAACTATCCAGTCAAATTCAATACCAAAGAATCTTCAAGTGGCAAATCACGATAGAGCTGGTCCTGCTAGAGAATCCTTTCCTGACCTCCATGGAACTAATCAAACACCTGCCTCAAAAAGCAAGGAAGATGCACCAGTCCACCCGAATAATCCTACTGTTGCACCTGCCACGGAGAAAATCCAAGCAAAAGAAGTTCCCAAGGAAATGGCTGCCACATCAGACACGGCAAGTGAAATCAACCAAGATATCACAGGTCAAGTTGCCAATAAGCAGCCAACAGCTAACGAAAGTTCTGTTCCTGACGATAATATTGAAAATGATCCTGTAAATCACAACACATACGAATCATTGAATAAGAATACGAACACAACACACGGCGTTCTGAATTTTGTCGGGGAAGACCATGCAAGTCAAGGTTCTCACCAAAAAACAATTGACAAGATTCCAGGAATGGCCGAACAAAGCGGCTCTGTTCAAGAAACAACCATTCCTGCCACTGAAAATGATACCGTGATAGACACACATGTGTTGCAAGGTACAAGTTCAGAAAAAACTGCACCTCCCATTCAATCTGTTTTAAATAAGAAGGTAGCAGAGAAACAAACCGAAGCTCCCAACGAACAACCATCAGTGCTGCATAATCCACCTCAAGTATCATGTGAAGATGCTCTGATCCCTGTATTGTGGCAGAGCAAAGAAAACTACTCTAAAAGGCTCGAACGGTTGACCAATGCAAATACACGTCAACATACATTGTCTAAGGCTTCTGCGGATCATACCAACAATACGCAACCGAGCACCCATGGAGAGCTACTGGTATCTCATGGTGAAGATTCTAGTACAGTAACTCGCATGACACTTCACTCTAAAGCCCCGAATGATATTTCCATTATTGATACTATCCAGGATCAAGTTTCCAGATCATGTTCTCCACGTCCACAGTCAAACGAAGACAGTTCACAGAAAAAGACTCATATCCAAGCTGGATCACAGCCCCTGAAGCCCATACCCACATCAAATGGATCCCCTCCCGTATCACTCGGCATGAATAATAGACCTCCCCAAAAATGGCCCGTTTCAGGACATTTTGAGGTGCAATCCCAACATCCATCTCTGGCTAATCCCTCAGAGAAGTTTTTGGAAAACGACGCAAGGGCCCTGTTTCCAGCAGCTACCTCGAGGGCAGCCGCTTTTCCTCGCCATCCACCTTCAGCATCTACTGTTAACTCTCCAGTAATGGAGCGTTCAAAGGAATCAGATGGGATTAACGGGGTATCTTCGAATTCGGAAAGTCTTCGTAGTAACGCATCTTTGCTCGTTCAAAATCATGTTCCTACTGCACTGGCGTCTCCACACAACGCAATGAGTTCTAGCACTTCTGCTAGACCTGTTATATTCCTCTCTTCGCATAATAATGGAGCTTACGATCAAGATGCAGTTAATCGTTTGAATAATCCCGGTTCGAATCATGCTTCAGGAGCTCAGGGATCGACAAAGACCCATTCTAATCTTCTAATGAGAGAATACCATGCGGCCTCAGCACAGAATGGAAGTCGCCAAAGTTGGGGCGAAGGTGCTGCTATGAAGGCTCATGCAAATTTCCATACAATTCCCAGGATTTCTGACTCTCAACGACCATCATTTCCAGGTTATCCGCGCCATCCTCAAGCTCAAGTATCCCCGGGTCAGTTGGGGGCACAGAGAGTACTTAATTCGACACACCAGCAAAATGTTCGAAATGCCTCTGATAGGATTAATGCTTATCGAAGTCTTTCGGAAAGCATGATTGCAGGTAATAGAACGCAAACTTTGAACGATCGTCAGAATCTAAATCCATCTAGACATTCGCTGCTTGACCTTCAGTCCAGGCCTTATGCAAGTGAATCTTTTGTGTCGGGAATGCCAGGGCAATCCACTCAATTTGTCACACGTTCGCCAACACAATACGCGCAACCGGCCGGAGTTACTCATGTCAACTCGAATGTAAGCACGGGTTCGAAAAGCTCAGTAAGCCAGAACGCCGATCTGCATGCAAGAACTAACCAACTTGTCGATTACATTTCCCTGCGTACACAACGGGGCGATTTGTTAAGCCCCAATCTCGCCAATGTTGCAAATGTTGCAAACAGAATTCAAACCGGCGCCGGTAGTGGATCAAGGTACTCGAGAACTGCATTCGACAATGTGGCTGAGAAAAGCAGTTCCTCAACTGGAAAAGTAAAGGGTATTCTAGGAATTGAGTTATCGAAAGAGGCTTTTCAAGTGACCAGAGAGAACACGCCGGTACGCCTGCCAAGTTTACCGGATAACACTAGTGACAACGTGGAGGAATCAGAGGAGAATGCTAACACAACATTTTCTCCACTCAATAATCTCATTCAGGATATGGCCATTCAGACCCCAAGCAACAAGAAGCGCGCCATGTCTGGGGATAATGTACCGGGAAGAAATTGGAACAAAAGATTAAGCAGACAGGGGTCTGTGAAGGCAAAGTTTGATCCGAGAGAAATCAACGAGAGCGAAATCATCGAACTAGACGATTGAAGATTGAGACTCTTTCACTTGTTGTTTCAAACGGTATCCAGGGTATCTTATTCGCGTTTCAAAGTTTCACATTACCATCATTGGTGTAATAAAGCATGCTACAAGCTGGGATAATACAAACCCCGATATATATAGTTGTAAATATATATTAACTGTTATTTCGGGTGCAATGCTGGCTATGGTACAGGAAAAAAATGATAACGTAATTCGATGGAGATTACCCATCCTTCTGAAGAAAGACAGCTTCTACATGGGACTGGGCCCCAAATAGTCCTCCTTTATACTTCCAATGGCGTAGATCTCGTTGACGTCCGTTCTCGTACCAACGATCTTCAAGCGTACCCTGGATCCCTTTTCTATAGTCTCGTCTGGACTGACGTATGCTGGAGGGTTCGCAGACGGGTTGAATTTCATATCAGAAGAGATCAAGTGCGTACTAACAAAAACAGACAATGGACCCACGTCGGCGAAGAAACCCATTTTGTTCACGGTAGTGACTACGCCATCAACAACCTCGCCCTTGAATGGTTTCCATACCACAGCCCTATATTTGACCTCGAACTCGGCCAGACCGCTACCGGGAATAATACGTCCTCGGCCCACATCGATGTTCATACAATCCAACACACATACAATGTAGCCGAACTGACCCGTGCATGTGCCCTCAACGTCACTAAGCAATTTGTCCCGTAAGTATTGGTCCATCTGAGGTCCAAAATACGAAGGATGAAGCGTTAAATTCAACGACAAGTCCTTGAGGAAAAACATTATGGCGAAAATTCAGGGTTATTAATTTTCAGCTGATGACTGGTGAAGGTAAATGGGAAGATACGCGCAGCTGCTTCTTCCTGGTTGATATGTATATGGGAAGTCGGAAGTTGCCAAAACAGCACAATGGATATTCCGGACGGTGGCAGGTGAGCACGGTTGAACGAAGTGACTCAGAGGGGAAAATGATCGAAGCTTTCGAACTAATTGATGGTGCCTCAATGCTTAGCTAAACCTAAGGGCTCAGTGTTTGAGAAAAATACGGCAGTGGGATGCACGGGTGTAGGATTGCTTCATTGATTGAGTGCGTGAGCGTGCGTGCACATGGCGACGCTACTCGGATTGAAATGCATCAAAATTCTCACCTAGATTTGGTGGAACGAATAGTGAAAAAAAAAAAACTAAGCTTAGTACACTTGCACACACTAAGCAGTGGACAACACATCAACAAACCCTTTTCAATCACAGATACAAAATGTCGCAGAGAATTGGGAGTGCAGCCGCTGCAATGACGCGAGCATGGCACCATGTGGATGTCGCCTCGGATGGTAGAACCATGGGTCGTTTGGCTGAGAGTATAGCTAGAACATTACAGGGTAAACATAAGCCAACTTATTCGCCCAACAGAGATGATGGCGACTATGTTGTGGTTACCAACTGCGCGCATTTGAAGACCACAGGTAACAAGTTGGAGCAAAAGTTGTACTGGTCTCACACAACCCGGCCCGGTTCGTTGAAGTTGGTACCTATGGAAAGAATGATTGCCAACAAAGGATATGGCGAGGTGTTGACACGTGCTGTTAAAGGTATGATTCCAAAAAATAAGCTCAGGCTTAGCAGACTCGCAAGATTGAAGATCTACGATGGTGACGAGCACCCATACAAGGAGAACTTGATTGCCTTTGCTGACGAGGGTCCCGAGATGAGGGCCAAGAAGGCAGCTTTGGAGGAGAGAACGGCCCGTATTGCTGAACTCAAATCTAAGTTCTCCAGCTAAATATTTTGCATGTACATAGAATCTCATAAGATATTAACTTCTCCCGGATTTAACACATGGGTGTATTCGCTGCATCCTTTAGTCCTCGATGGTGCATGAATTTGGCCTATAATAATCTATTTACCCTTTTATAATTTTCTTCTGATTTTTATTTAAAATACATGAATGTTTGTTTTTTATTTTTCCTTTTCATTCTCAGATCTGTGTATAGTACAAGCCGAAGTGTCCCAGATCAAACACGAACACTAATTCCCGATCTCTCCGTGTACAATCTAGGAGAAATGTTCATTGCCATCAACTCCTGGAACAACAATTTTGCTGCATATGGAATGTGAATCTGGTAGATGTTGGTCTTGTTCTTGCAAGATCTGCACTCGAATTGGTTCTTCTTCAAGTTGGCAATAACCGACATCAAACCACAAATTCCACAAACGTGAACTCTGAAAGCATCCGAAGCCTCCATCAATCTCTCTTTCAAGAATCCGGCGGCTCCGTGAGCAATCATACAATCTCTCTCCATCTCTCCGAAACGCAATCCACCATCTCTAGATCTACCCTCAACGGGTTGTCTGGTCAACACTTGAACAGGTCCTCTGGCTCTGGCGTGAATCTTGTCATCCACCATATGTCTCAATCTCTGATAGTATGTTGGTCCAAAGAAAACTTGAGCCATCAACTTCTTACCCGTGTGACCGTTGTACATCACCTCAAAACCTCTAGACTGGTAGCCATGCTCTCTCAACAATTTCGATACTGCCTCGGCGGTAACATCAGTAAATGGAGAGGCGTCACCTTCCAAACCAGATAGAGAAGACACCTTAGACAACAAACACTCAATCAAGTGAGCGACTGTCATACGAGATGGAATAGCATGCGGGTTGATGATCAAGTCAGGAACAATACCCTGGGCACTGAAAGGCATATCCTCATGTCTGTATGTGACACCAATTGTACCTTTCTGACCGTGTCTGGAAGCAAACTTATCACCAATTTGAGGCACCTTTGTCGTTCTCATTCTGACCTTGACGAATTTGGCTCCGTCACCGTTGGTAGTCAATAACACCTGATCGACAATTCCCGACTCGGTACTTCTCAAAGGAGTAGATGCATCTCTCTTTGTGTGGTACTGTGTTCTTTGACCCAACTCTTCAGTGTCTGGTGGGATAGGCGTGGTCTTTCCGATAATAATATCTTCACCACTGACTCTCACACCAGGAGCGATCAAACCATCATCATCCAACTTTTCGTAAGTTCCATGCTTCAATCTCAAAGTGTCAGACCTAGAAGGTTTCTCAAAAGTTTCCAATGCTTTCATACCTTGTCTCTTTTCCAAGTCCATGTAAGATCTGAAGAACAATGATCTGAATAATCCCCTGTCGATAGAAGATTGATTCATAATCATAGAATCTTCTTGGTTGTAACCAGAGTAACAAGCAATAGCCACAACAGCATTTTGTCCAGCAGGCAACTCACGGAACTTCAAATGCTCCATGGCTCTTGTTGTAGCCAAAGGTTTTTGAGGATAGTATAAGATGTTAGCCATGGTATCCATTCTGACTGCGTAGTTCGTCAAGAAAACACCCATGGCTTGCTTACCCATAGCAGACTGGTATGTGTTACGTGGGGACTGATTATGGTCAGGAAATGGAATAATAGAGGCAGCGACACCCAAAATCATGGAAGGATGGATTTCACAATGAGTGAATGTATGAGTAGAGGAGGCGTAAGTTGGCTTGATTCTTTTCGCGATATCAATCTCATGTTCCTCATTTTGAAGGTCTAGCTGTTGTGTTTCAGACAAAGAGCTTTTGGATGCTTCCAAGTCTTCAGGCGTCATGGCAATCATGATTGTTTCCTCTTCTTCGGCATCAACGTATTCAACAACACCATCGTTCACCAAAGAAGACCATGTGTATGCATTAGAATCATCGTCGTCGTACTCATCGTATGCAGAGTTCAATAACTTGTGAACGTGTTCCTTCTGCAACATTAATTCACCCTTTGACTCTGACTCTGGATCATCATCAACGATAAACAATGGACGGTAGACACGTCCGGCATCGGTAAAGATCTTGAACTCTTTTTCTCTGATATCCCTGATGATGGAGACTTCAGGGGAAATGTCACCCTTTCTTCTCAATCTTCTCATGGTATCTACAAGCTGCGCAGGTTCTCTATGGGTTCCCACCCAAACACCGTTAACAAACACTCTGGTACAGTCTGGAGCATTAGATGGGACATAGTCCTCCAAAGGTTCCATACCCCATTCTTGCAAGAAGTATAAGATAGGCTCAGATGAAGTACCAACCGAGATACAGGTCATCAAAGATAAATTCTTCACCAAACCACACGCCTGACCCTCTGGGGTTTCTGCAGGGCAAACAAGACCCCAATGGGTGTTGTGTAATTGTCTTGGTTTAGCGATCTTACCATCACGACCGATTGGTGTATTAGTTCTTCTCAAGTGCGACAACGTAGATGAGTATGTGTAACGGTTCAACACCTGCGAGACACCAGCACGTGCACTCATGGCCTTTCTTTGTTCACCCCAGTTACCAGTAGCCAAGGAGTAACGCAAGCCATCGGTGATTGTTTGAGACTTGACAGCCAAAGTAAGGTTGAATTCCTTATCATTCTCCACACACCTTTGCATGTAGTTGTAAATGTCTCTGGTAAGTTTCTTGAATAAGATACGGAATAAAGATGCCAACAAAGGACCAGCTAAGTCCAATCTCTTCTTACCGAAGTGATCTCTGTCATCGGGCTCTTTTCTTTCCAATGCACACAACAACAATCTGTTGACCATATAACCCAAGAAAAAGGCCTTTCTTGATTCAAAACCTGCCTCTTGTGTGATGTTAGGTAACAATTCTTTCTGTAAGATGTCTTTCGCATATTGGATACGTTTTTCTCTTCTGATACCCAAGACACCTCTTCTACCAATGAAATCAAGCGCGACCTCACGTTCTTGGATAACGAAACCTTCTTCCACGCAGGGTTTCAACATCTCCAACATCTGCCAATCATTAGCATCGTAACAGATATGCTCCAAAATATCACCATCAGGAACAACACCGAGAGCTCTGAAGACGATGACAATTGGAATATCTTCCTTGATATAAGGTAAAGTAGCTTTGATGGTTCTGCCAGTAGTACCCTTATCATCACGACCGTATAGTTTGATTTGCATCGATGAGATCAACCGCGAGCCCTTCTCGAGAGCAGACCGGATCTCTGCAACATGGGAGATAGGCGAAGGAGCAGCCTTTTTGAAGACTTGAACAATGTTAGCCGCCGATCTTTCCTGTGCAATCAAAACCTTTTCAGATCCATTGATGACAAAGTAACCACCCATATCGTAAGGACATTCCTTCAACTCATAGAACTCATGCTCACCCAAATCACGCAACATACAAAACTTGGACCTTAGCATGATGGGCACCTTACCCAAAAATACCTTCAGTTGGGCCTCCTCACCATCTACTTTCTCCTCGACCCACTCTAGTTCATTGCCCTTTCTTACTCTGTCGTCAGATAAAAACTTCTTCTTCGACATGTCTACATAAAGCGGCGAACTATAGGTCAAATTTCTCAACCGTGCTTCCTGAGGGAACATCGGGTGGGTGGTTCCATCGCCTTCTGTTTGAGTGGGTTTCGAGATGTAAATCTTGCCGAAGGTGATTTCAAACCGTTTATTTTCGTACTGGTCCTCCGAAGTGTGCTGGGCAGGCTGGTCGAGAATCAAGTGTGAGTCTTCCCACACTAATTCCTGGATATTCGACTCAATGAACTCGTCGAACGAGTCCAACTGCTGCGACACCAACCCTTTTTCCTGGAAAAACGACGAGATTACCGTCCAGCAGTCTTCGGGGGTGATGCTGTTGGCGTCCTCGTCATCGTACATGTACGGGTCTTCTGCGGCGTGGTCCGGCGACATCTGCTGCTGTCTTTGTTTCTCTTTCAGTGGGTATGTGACGGCTGGGTGTGTCAGAAAGTAAAGAACTGGGCGATATCGGAGTCTGTCTACAGAGGATTCCAGTATCTCTGTGGTATTCTTTCAGTATGTAGCACTGCGTTTGCCTGTTTAACATGAGGCAGAATGCGAGAGGCAAGATGTATTCTGGGTTACGCACGCCCACGTCGCGACAAATTTTCGTCAGTATTTTTTTTTTTTTTCACAGGGTTTGATGGTTTTTTCGCTCGTCGTTTGGTCTCTCGCACGAAGGCTTTTACTGTAATAGGTGATCTATAGGCTTGAGATATACACGGAAAGAGTGCAAATAAACATACAGAAATATCCATTACTACTTCAAATTTTGGATTTCACCTGCTATATTGACACGTGTTTCCATTTTCAGTCTCTGAGTCTTTGATATTTAGTCTTTTGACTCTGTTTCTTCGGTTCCTTGGTTTCACCTTTTCACGTATTAGTGTTCCCACAACTAAACACAAGAAAACCCCCACGATTTTCCCTCATAAACACTTCAAAATGGAATCTATCAGATCCAGCATGCTGAAGCTCGTGATTTCCCTGAGATCTATCCGCTACAAGGCCAGGGCAAGCACTTACCCTAAAGTTAACGTCAAGGATGTGGTACTTGAAAAACCAAGATATGGTTTCCGTAAAGTGTTGGAACCAATTCTTTCACAGTCTGTTCGTGATGAAATCTTCCCTGCGGAGGTGATCAAGCAAAAGTACTTGGATGCCGGTAAGCCCGTTCCAATCAAGTTCAAGAACAACAGTGATGCCATTGCCAGAAGAAACTACGAGCACTATAAGGACCTGGTGGCCATGGGTCTTCCTCATTTCAGAGTGGGAGAGAAAAAAGTGTACTTGCCCAAGGCACGTGTGTGCTTATTGAGACCTAATGCTAAGCACACTCCGTACCAGGCCAAGTTCTTGGTGCCCAGAAACTTTAACAAGATGGACTTGAGAGACTACTTGTGGCACGTCTACGGCTTGAGAGCTTTGAATGTCACTGTTCAATTGTTACATGCCCCATTCACAAGAGGCAATGAAGACTTGGCCCGTCACAGAGCCCCTCAATACAAGAAGATGACCATCGACATGGAGGAACCATTTATCTGGCCTGAATTGCCTGAAGGTTTGGAGGCTCAGGCTAGACAACTGAAGGCCGACCAAATGGACGTGACATCGGTCATCCTTCCTCAAAGATCCGATAAACACAAGGTCAACGAAAGTTTCGACGGCTTGTATGTCAAACCACGCTTGCCTAACATCTTTGTCAGCAAGAAATTGCAGAAGACTTTGGGTTCGGGCATCTCTCTGTCGCTAGAGAAAGAACAGGCTGACAGTGATAGGGCTAAGGTTGCCAAATTCCTTAATATCTAATAAGGCAAACCCCTTTTGCCTTAGCACATGTAAATACAATACAATTATTCGCACATAGACCAACAGAAAGATAATCATGTTCGACAATTATTCCTACAAGATACAGTGTAATCACATATCAGAACTGGATCACATAGAGTAAAAGAGGCGAAACAAATAAATGAAATAAAATAAACTTTGAGTAGCTCTTTGTAGCGATAGCTAATACTTCAATAAACAACAGGCAATATACCGAGCGGCCATAAAATATAAGCGTGGAATAGCAAAGCATTTCCACCAAAGAAATAAAAAGGATATTGACCAAAACAATTCCCGTCAAGCTCGCAATTACCAGAACCACGATTTCACCGAAGCTGTAGCAGAGCCCCTGGGACGTTCGTTCGACATGGTACCCTGCTTATTAGATGTCCGACTTCGTAACTCAGACTCATCTGAAGCACCAGGCTTATCCACCACATCGTATTCAGAAATATCACCATATGCCGATGAATTGACATCAAGAGGCGCGGGTTCAGTATTTGTTCTAAATGTCTTTGTATAATCGGAGAACATATTCGCATACCAAGTAT